>JAINUG010000206.1:220000-370000 GCA_029706075.1 Aldrovandia affinis | reverse complement strand
CGAGCTCCCGGCCCAACGCGCCACGCTCGGCGGAGGGGGAAAGGGACTCAATATTCTTTTTCCAAGCT
Organism: Aldrovandia affinis; assembly: GCA_029706075.1. Lineage (NCBI taxonomy): Eukaryota > Metazoa > Chordata > Actinopteri > Notacanthiformes > Halosauridae > Aldrovandia > Aldrovandia affinis. The sequence goes on along the minus strand of JAINUG010000206.1, from coordinate 369,932 downwards.
CAATTCAGGCTGACGCCACGAGAAGCCAGGAACATGGCTGACCGTGCCCAAATACTCGGGTCCTGGGGTGGCCTGGGCGGCCAGCCAGCTGCCCTCCGAGAGGGACGACAACATCGATGACCTGCGGGGCGTGCGCAGTTATTCTGGATTATTTTCCACATGCAGGAACATAACCGACTTGGCTCTGTGCTGTTCGTGAGTCTTGTTTGCATCAGACAGCGGAACGAAGCGCCCCTTGGAGTTCGAGCCCCCTACAACGACATCGAACTTCTGTCTGTCCTCAAGACTTACCCCAGTCAGACTGTGGCCAGCAAAGCGTCCGGGACCTTTTGCTGGCATCTTTGGTTTCTCTCCGAGCACCTGGTCGCCCTAGCCTTCTTTCGACGACCGAGTTACCATGGAGACAAATGAAACCTGGAGACAAAGGAAAAGACGGTCCGGAACCTACAGCATCCACGGTCACCCGCCCACCTAGAGATCACGGATGAAGCGGAAGACCTGAAGTTGGACGACGTTGTGATGAAAAGGACCCGTTCCTTCTTTGATGTCTTGATGGAAGGAGGAAAAGCTAAATCTCAATCCTTCCTGGAGAAACCCCCAGATAGTGGATGGACGATTGACCCTTTTTTCAACGCACTTTGGGATCGGCCCTCTCGCATGGAAGTAGTAAACGACACGGCGGAACGGGGCATCGGCCTCATCCAAAAATACAACCAGACACTGACGAAGGACGAAGAACAGATGCAGTTCCTCCTTAGACAGGTGGCAAACCACCGAAGGAAGCTCCCCCCTCCATCAAAGGTAGCTCTAATGTGCGTTTTCAAGCACAGGATTGTTTTCTGCTGCGTGGGACCCAGGTTTATGAGTGCAACATGGGGCGACCTCTAAATACTGTTTCTTGGGAGAAAACTTTAGTGTGCTTTTCAGTTACGTATAAAGGAATAAAAATACCCTTGTGGAGAAAGGAAATGTGTTCATTTTCGTGCGTGCGTGTGTGTGCACATGTGTGTGTGTGTGTGTGTGTGTGTGTGTGTGTGTGTGTGCATGTGTACGTGTGTGTACATGTGTGTGTGTGTGTGTGTGTGTGTGTGCATGTGTACGTGTGTGTACATGTGTGTGTGTGTGTGTGTGTGTGTGTGTGTGTGTGTACGTGTGTCCATGTGCACGTGTGCGTGTGTGTGTGTGTGTGTGTCCGTGTGCACTGATGGCCTGCTCTCTGTGTGTTCAGGGCCCAGGAGGAGGTCCACGTCCACGAGGAGGAGCAGCAGACGATCACGGTGACGGTGGAGGTGAAGAGACACGACAGTGAGCCCTCCATGGCCTTCCCCCAGGCCTCCCCCCAGGCCTCCCCAGAGCCCAGGTACAGCCCCCGGCCCCCCCCATCACTGTTTCCTTATCTTTTTCTTTTTCTCTGCTGTTTTTTCTCTCCCCGTTTTAGTATCCCTCCTTTTTCACATAAATTATCCCACTCCCTCATATATCTTACGAGTTTGCTGCTGTAGTCCTGACCGGCAGTGACATGCAGCTGGGCCCCGCCTCCTCCGAGCCGGAACTCGCCAAGCCGTCACCGTAACTCTGGTGTGCGCCACTCCTTACACAGCCAATTGCCGCCCCCTTGTGGCACTCCCGGGCAGAGCCGACTTTGCCACGGCTGGTGGAATCGAACCCCGGTTGCAGTAGCCAGCGTTGAATGTTGTACGTCACGTCACTTTGTTGTACGTCGCTCTGGATAAGAGCGTCTGCCAAATGCCTGTAATGTAAAATGTAATGTAACCGCTAGACCACCCGGGAGGCCCTGTTTCCCACCTGCACTGCGCCCCCAGCGCACAGGAAGCCGGCCCCCACCTCTCCACACAGTCATCCTGAGAGCGAGCAGCTCTCTCCGGGTTACATCTGGAGTCCACCGCGAGACCGAGCCCACAGAGTAATCCGGATTCCCTCGTATCGTCAGATGAGCCGAGCGCATCTAGAGCAGCGCAGTAATTGGGTTAAGAGTCTGTGGGCTGTGCGAGAAGTAGGCCACCGGAAGGTTACGAGCGAGAGGCGCGCAGACATATGGCCAGGGGGGATTCTGGGAAGCAGGGAGAGAGGCGAAGGCTCAAGGCAGGGGGTGTGGAATTAGCCATCTGGCTGCCCGCTCGAACCAAAGGCACCTCTCCATCGCTGGTTTCTTATTGTTGTGCGGTAATCTCTGCATGGCAACGGGACCCCAAGGACCCGGTGGCTCTCAGCCAATCGGGGAATCTTTTCATCAGAAGCGCACTGAGATTTTATTTAAGCACAAGTCAAACACTTAAGCTGAGATCGCAATCTGCATAAGCCCAAGTGCGTCCTTAGCGTCGTGTGATGCGCTCTGTACAATAACGCGCCAAGGTCGCCCACGTCCAGCCGTTTCATCGCAGCGCCATTGTCTTGTCAGCTCGTTAATGACACTTTGACCACTTGACAAACAAACCTGTGGGTAGAGCTGAGCTCCTTGGATGAAGCACTTAGAGACATCCTAACATCATTGTTCCTGGGCGAGCTGAAGAGCCACTCAGGAGAGAATGAGCCGGGCTCTTGAGTCTGAGCTGGAGGACATACGTGTGTGGCTGTGTGTGTGTGGCTGTGTGGCTGTGTGGCTGTGTGGCTGTGTGTGTGAGTGTGAGTGTGAGTGTGAGTGTGAGTGTGAGTGTGTGTGTGTGTGTGTGTGGCTGTGTTGTGTACGTGTATGTGTGTGTGTGTGTGTGTGTGTGTACACGTATGTTAAGTGTACCTGTGTGTGTGTCTGTGAATGTCTGTGTTTCTGTGTCTGTGTGTGCGTGTGGTGTCTGTGTGTGTACGTGTGTGTACGTGTGGCTGTGTTGTGTGTACGTGTGTGTGTGTGTGTGTGTGTGTGTGTGTGTGTGTGTACGTAAGTATCTGTATTGTAATTGTAATGAGTAAAGTGTGTGTTGAGCTCTTACCCCCCTGTGTGTGTGTGTCCTCAGTGAGGTTCCCCAGGCGGCGGGCCCCTGCACTCCCCCTCCCAGCCCCCAGGTGGTGGTAGTGGAGCCCGACAAGGCCAGCCAGCACTCGGGCTGCGCCAGCCACGCCTCGATGGACGACGAGGAGGACGTGCCAATCACCGACATCTACTTTGTAAGCCCCGCCCCCTCTCCCCTCTCAGCCTGTCAGGGTGGACTGTGTGTTTAACGGCATGCCTGCCAACTCTGTTCCATGGTAACATTAAATACGCAGAGCAAGCCTGTGTCTCCAAATGCACTAAATGTTCACGGACGCTGAAGTGCAGCTCGTAAGGTCCGGATGTAGAGCGTTATGTAATTAATTCTCTATGAAGGTGAGGATTAATTGAAACAACTTTGCCATCTCATTATTGAAAATGTTACGTCCGTCGCATGAATGAAATTGCCCTACTTTTAAAGCAGAGTAACGTCCGTGCCTGTTAGGCGCTGAGATGACGGTGTGACAGGATTGCACGGCGGGGGGTGGGAGAGAGGAGAGAAAGGCCCCAGCTTCGGTTACGAACGCTCTCGTGTTAGTGAGGATGTGGGCGGGTCGCCGACCGCAGTCTGTGTGCTAAAAGAGGCGTGTTGCTGCTGTGATGTTCTGCAGAGACGCAGTCAGGACGACCTGGTGGAGCTGTGAGGGTGAGCGGGAGGGAGGGAGGGAGGGGAGGGAGGGAGGGGAGGGGTGTGCTGTGCTGTGCGTGTGCGGGGCGTGGTAGCGTGTCAGTCCGCCGTCCTTTTCTCCAGCCTCACGTCTGCAGTCCCGCCTCAGATCAGAGGGGTTTGTGATCTCAGCCCCAGTGTGGAGGGTGGAGGGAGGTGGGGGGGGCAGGTTCCTCCACTCAGGACAGGCAGACAGGCAGACAGGACAGACAGACAGACGGAAGGAGGGGGTGTCAGGTGAAGGCGAGGTGAGGCTGCCGACGGGGCTCTGCAGATGGCGAAGTGACAGAGAGGCGGCGGATGGGATCTTTACAGCATGGTGTGTGTGTGTGTGTGTGTGTCTGTGTGTGTGTGTGTGTGTGTGTGTGTGTGTGTGTGTGTGTGTGTGTCTGTGTGTGTGTGTGTGTGTGTGCGTGTGTGTGTGTGTGTGTGTGTGTGTGTGTGTGTGGTTTGACTTGCATGCGTTGCCCCACCTCTTCTAAATATAGACGCTGACACCTGTGTGAAACGGCAGTCCTGTGGTTTGGCGCCTGGCGTGTCTTTAGCGGGAACGCGAGGCTTGAAACGGCGCGCTGCACTTATGGGCTGTGGTTTGATCATTGCAGGTGCTCGTTTGTCATGACAACAGATGAGTGTGTTTTTGTTTTTGTAACTTGCATAACACACACCTTAAAACACACAGTCTTAAAACACACCTTAAAACACACACCATAAACACACAGTCTTAAAATACACAGTCTTAAATATAATTCAGAACAGGCTGCTGAGGCTGTGGGCCAGCGCCAAGCTATTAACCCCCCAGGGGTCACAGGCTTAGAGAGAGAGAGAGAGAGAGAGTGAGTGAGTGAGTGAGTGTGTGATGTTGGGTGCCACGCCTTCTTACAGTACCCAGTACAAAGTGTTTAAAAAGTGTTCCTTGGGCTTTTTTTATGGCTTCTGCTCTGTATCTGCTCATATAAAGGCAGGAGTAAGATTAAGGTCGTCGGACACCGAGGTGCTAAACTGAGCCTGGCTCTCCGTGGGGCCCCTGGACTCCTGACAGCAGGACTCTGGCTTTTTGGAGAGCCCTTTGATAGGGATTCTCCCCTTGGTGGTTGATGAAATTAAACTGTGGTGGTGTGTGTGTGTGTGCGTGCGTGCGCGTGTGTGTGTGTGCGCGCATGTGTGTGTATATGCATGGGTGCGTGTATTTCAGAGGTTGTGGCTGCAGCTTGATTCGTTCCTTGTTACCCGCCTGTCATTTCCCATCTCTGGTTCTGATCGATCGCGGTGCCTCTTCAGTTTGAGACTGATGGGTTGGGGGGCGTCAAGCCTCGTTATCCTTTTTATCATTTACCATTCTTTCGTTTGGCAATCATCCACGTCTCATTTGCAGCGTTCAGTGTTCATCCCTTCATCGTTCACACCTCTGAGCATTCGTCTCTCACCTTCACATTTTACACTTTTCCTTTTTTGTCTCCAGCTGTGTCCATTTCATTGTCCATCTTCATTGTGTCTTTCTGTTTTGTTTTTTCTCTCTCTCTTTTGTTTCCTGTCTCCGCTCTTTCCCTCCCTCCCTCTCTCCACCCTCTGCTCTGCCCCTCCCTCCCTCCCTCCTCCGCTCCTCCCTCCCTCTCCCGCCCCCCACCCCTCCCTCCCTCCTCCCTCCGCTCTGCCCCTCCCTCCCTCCCTCCCTCCCTCTCTCCACCCTCCACTCTTTCCTTCCCTCCCTCCCTCCCTCCCTCCTCTGCTCTGCTCCTCCCTCTCACACCCCCGGCCCCTCCCTCCCTCTCACACCTCCGCTCTGCCCCTCCCTCCTTCCCTCCCTCCTCCCTCCCTCCTCCCCCTCCCTCCCTCTCCCGCCCCCCCCCCTCCACCCTCCACCCCGCCCCTCCCTCCACCCTCCACCCTCCACCTCCACCCTCCCTCCGCTCTCTCCCTCCGCTCTGCTCCTCCCTCCCTCCCTCCCTCCTCCCCTCCTCCCTCCCTCCCTCCCTCCTCCGCTCCTCCCTCCCCCGCCCCCCGCCCCCCCTCCCTCCACCCTCCACCCTCCACCCTCCCTCCTCCGCTCTCTCCCTCCGCTCTGCTCCTCCCTCCCCCCCCCCCCCCCCCCCTCCCTCCCCCCTGGGTGCGGCCTCAGTTCTCAGACGGGAGGTATTGGGTCTACTCTCCGGTTCTGCGTCGCAGGAGGCTGAACTCCAGCTCCGGCAGCAGTGTAAGTCCCCCGGGCCGCAGGCTGCTGCTCCTGCTGCTCCTGCTGCTCCTGCTGCTCCCGCTGCTCCCGCTTCACTCGCCCGTTAGACGGCCGCGCCGGGCACCCTCGTGCACTTGTGTTGCAGCGTTCATCCCCGCCTTCAGCTGCCTCCCAGATAAAGCCACTAAGAGTAAGAGTACGAGTAAGAGTACGAGTACGAGTACGAGTACGAGTAAAGACTACCGAACTCGGAGGCGCAAAGTCAGCCAGCCCTGAGTCACCTTTGGACTGACTATGATACGGTCTTTTTTGGACACACCCTGTGCCGGCCAGAAGAGGATGGGCTCCCCCCCTTTTAGTCTGGTTCCTTGCCACTGTCGCCTTTAGGCTTGCTTTTGGGGGGGTCTAGGCTTGGGTTCCCTTTTGTTAAGTGTTTTGTGACAATGCATTTGTAAAAAACACAATACAAACACATTTGATTTGATTTGATTTAAAGCCTGGCCCTTGTGCGTTAGCAGTGAACAGAGATGGGAGCGTCTTGTGAGTCGCTCTGGATAAGAGCATCTGCTAAATGCTTAAAATGTAAATGTAAATGGAGCGAAAGTTAGGGCTTGACTGGTGTCTGATGGTGGGACTGGGAGCTGAAGGGCTGTCGAGGCGTGATGGTGTGGTGGTGCTGTGAGCCCTCACGGCGCTCTGAGTTTGGGTCCCCGTCGTGTGGAATGGGAGAGGACTGAAGGCTGGGGAGCTCTCGAGGCACTGGGGGTGGGAAGAGCTGAACCAGTGTGACCATAATGAGAGGAGAGGTGTGAGGGAGAGAGAGAGAGAGAGGGAGGGAGGGAGAGGAGAGAGAGAGGAGAGAGAGAGAGAGAGAGAGAGAGAGAGAGAGAGAGAGAGAGAGAGAGAGAGAGAGAGAGAGAGAGAGAGAGAGAGAGAGAGAGAACGGTGGCATGGGGATGTGTGTGTGCGCTTTTAAAGGGGTGGTGCCTGATGTGTGCGCACATTTAAAGGGGCAGTGTCCGATGTGTATGCACATTTAAAGGGGCGGTGTCCTATGTGTATGCACATTTAAAGGGGGCGGTGCCCGATGTGCGCACCTTTAAAGGGGCACATTTAAAGGGGCGGTTCCCAGTGTGTGCACACATTTAAAGGAGCGATGTTTGCAGGGGGGGCAGTCTTGGGATGTCTGCCCTCTGTCCTTCTCTCATTGGCCCTTCCTGGCTCTGACTCCAGCTCTAAATCACCTCTCAGGATCATCCATTCTGTTACACCGGCCCCATCCCATCATTCAGACCAATCAGAGATGAGTTACCTGTAGGTCAGACAGGGCTGAAAAATATCCCATCTCTTCTGTAAATAAAGTGCTGTCGTTTTGAAGGGGTTCGTCTCCATCAGGGTGGGGCGCGTAAATCAAAGAACACTTTCTGTGGAAGATTCTGCATAAGAAATGTATAAATCTGTGTAAAATAAAATAACTACATAACCGCTACGTAAGCATTCACAAGCGTGTGCGCTGCCTGACATAGCACACCTAATGCATAGCAGTCTATGTCAGCATACATGGCATCAGATATGACTTTAGCATGACATAAAATGTCATAGCAGTGTCACATCTTGCAGAAAGATTTTCTTAACGTAACCATACTGGTTGGCATCAGTGAGTGGTCATCTGTTGCGTATGAACATTTTGTGTAGTTTAGAACGTTTTAAATGGGTGCTTTACATAAGGGGGATATATGAAAACATTGAAAGAATTAACTGAACTACATTCAGTTGCGTCCTGATTTATGGAGAGTAAATCTTCATCCCAAAATTTGGGAGGCAAAAGTCGTGCCGTCGCTCTGGCCTCAGAACGGGACGCGCGTCGCTGCAGTCAGCTGGCCACTCTCCTCTTCCACCTCTCATTCTTCTCCAGCTTTTTTGTTCTTGCGTGCGTTTCTAATTTTCTTTTCCTTGCCTTGTCTTGTTTTCCTCTCTCGCTGCCTCTGTGTGCGCCCCCTGGCTCTTTCCTCTCTCTCTGGCGCCCCCTGCTGGCTCCGTCACCTGCTAGCAGCCTCCCGAGGACAGGAGCTGGGTTTACTCTCCTCTGCACTATGGCACAGAATCTCAGCCCGTGTCTGACGCCGAGGGCGAGACAGTAAGTGCGAGCCGCGCGCGCGTGGGACCCCCTTCGCCCACCGGAACCCCCCCTGACCTCTGACCCCAGCCCGGCAGCCAGCCTGGGTTTACGGCTGACACCCCCTCGCTGGCTGCTTGGTGTGTCAGGCTTTGCATCGTGTGGCTCTGCTTGCATGCGTTCTGTGTTTGTTATGCTCCCGTTTTGCCATTAACCACGAGCGCTGTTAGACCCCTTTGAGTTTGTAACTGCTTCTCATCGTCGTGTTTAACCAGTGTAAACGCAAGCTTGGCATGGAGTACGTGTCGTATACGTGTCGCTGCTCTGGTGTTGGGTGGAGTCCAGTCCAGTTCAGTCCAGTCCAGTCCTGCCGTTTCTGTTCAGTTCAACTCGATCGCTGAACTGAACATTTAACCCCTTCAGCTCTCACACCCAGGCAGCAAGGCTCCTGACAGCCTGGTGCTCGAGGCTTAGGAATGGCTTTCAAATGGCAGTGTGATGGGAGGGGGGGGGGGGGCGTAGTGCTTTAGGAACTAGACCTGTAATCCAGAAATGGCAGATTATAATACCGTTTGGGGGTATTTGTTTTATACCCGTGAGCAAGGTGCAGTACTTAACACGAATTGCTTAAGTATACATCCAGCTGAGTAAATGAATAATGCGAGAATGGTAACAGGATATTAAATCTGCTCAGCATGTATGTACTACTAATAAAACCTTAAACAAATTAACCACATCACTTTCATCCTGTGTGTTACATTCCTGTGTGTCCCAAGTATTGTACTTTATTGTGGCGGGAAATAAAACCAAGTACAAATACAACCAACCAGTTCGTAACAGATATTGTGAATGGGTTTGTGGGCCGGGTGGTTCTGCACACACCTTATCTTAAAGGAGGTTCTGGAAGCTCGGCCTGATTTTATTTTTATTTTATTTTTAAGAATTTCTGATTTATCCCATTTTTCTCCCAATTTAGAAGTCAGTGTGTATAATGGTCCTCAGTAGAATGACGTGTGTGTGTGTGTGTGTGTGTGTGTGTGCGTGCGTGTGCGTGTGCCTTTGTACTGCAGTAGCTGCTACTCCTGGTGAGAAAGGACTGTGAGATACAAGATGCTCTATAAGCATCAACCACAGGAACATAAATGTTCTCTCCAGTCCTGGCAACTTTCACTTATCCCATTATGTAAGCCTTCCTCTGCGTACACAGAGAGATCAACGCATTGCTCTGAAAACCGTGTGTGTGTGTGTGTGTGTGTGTGTGTGTGTGTGTGTGTGTGTGTGTGTGTGTGTGTGTGTGTGTGTGTGTGTGTGTGTGTGTGTGTATCGAGCAGATCTCCTTGATCTAGCTGATGAGTGATCACATGATCATTCTGAAAGGCTGGGATTGGTGGATTGGTTTTCTGTATTTTTCTGTCACCTCACACTCTTAACGATGCTGCGTCGTTATGACGGTGGATTGTTTTGACGCTCTCCCTCCCCCACCCGTTAATTTCAACAGTAAACGAGGTTGCCGTGGGAGACGGAGCGGGGTGCTTTCTCCGGACGGGCCCCATCGACGCTGGCCGCCAGCCCCTCCAGCTGGTGGCGGGGACACAATTCCATACCTGTAAGAAACGAAAAGAGGAAACGAAAAAGGGACAAAACGTTGGGGGAGAATCCCCCAGACTTACCCACGGACTCTTCCTGACAAAGTTCAGTGCCCCTCTCACCCCAGACAGTATATTACACATACACACCAGACCAAGACCAACTCAAACAGCTGTAGTCTTGCATGCCCCATCAGTAAGTTAATGTGTGGTTCCCCCTGTCTGCCCCCCCATTAGAAGATAAACGGGTCCAGCCTATCGAATTATAGACCCAGCTCTTACTGTCAGTCGATAGCCTAAAGTAAACAGTTCAACTTTTTTTTGTTTGTTTAAATATCACGTTTGTGCATACTGTTGTTGTTCATATTTTATTTGTGCACTTTTCAAACAATTTTAATACTGTGAACATATTTTACGTGTATGTTTTATGTCAAATACGTAGGGGAACACTACAGTTGATCTATGTTTTTTTTTTTTTTTTTTTTTTTTTTTACAGTTTTCTGTTCTGGTGTGTGTTGTCTGCTCGCGTTGTCTGTGTCCTCCTGTTCCGTTTTACACGCTGAGAAATCGCACAGCTGTGCAGCGCCCAGTTTGCCCTTCCGTGTTCGCTCCCCACTTCATTTCTAACCATTTTGTGACATTTTCAGTAAACTTCAGTCCCTGGGGAAAATGATCTTTTTTCTCAGGGTCTTTCTTAAGGTATTCAATATGAAGCAAGGTTTTTTTTTCAATCCTGCTGATACCTTCAATGCATAATTTTAATGTATGTTTTCATTTAAGACCCTTTTTTAAAATGGTTTTTGCTGGTTTTATTTTAATTTTATCCTGTACGCCTGCAGTGTTCTCGTTTCCCTGTTCATACAAGCAAAAGAAGTGGTCACGCCTCCAAACCCGCCCAGCTCTTATTTCAACACTAACACAGTCAGGGCGTGGTCGCTGTGTCCCGGTTCTCCGGCTGGAGGGATGTCTTCCGGGCACGGCCTCGCGCAGCTGCCACTCAGCGTTCCCTCTGTGCTCCAGTGTCGCTGCGCGCTGGCGAATTACACATGAACAGCACCGTTAGGCGAAACAGGGAGCTAAAGGCTAAATTATCCAAAAACATACACTTAAGTCAGGCGTGCTGTTCACTTTAGCTGAAGGTGCTCTTCCTAAGAACACAATGGTGATATTTCCTATATGATTGTGGGGATTTAATGAGGGCTCCCATATTAATTTGGACACACACACACACACACACACACACACACACACACACACTTCCCAATGTTTCTCTTCAGTGTCCTCAGTTTGGTCGGTGTGTTTCACCCTGACGCGTGTGCGCGCAGATAAAGCACAGAGACGTTTGGGCGAGATAAAGAGGCCCTCTGTAGTCGCCTCTTCATTAGGATGCGCTGCGGCCCGCCGCGGAGACAGAGGGGGAGTTGATCGGGACCGGCGGCGCCTCAGGACTGGACTGAGGCGGACTGTCCGCCCGCAGAGACCGAGAGAAACCCACAGAATGACACACCTCTTGTTTGTGACTAACAGCCCTTTTTTTAAACGTTTTTTGTTACTAATTTGTTCATTTTTTCAGGCTGCCTTTTGAGCGCACGGTCAGCGCTGTTGTGTTTTGTTTTAGGTGCACACGTGGAAGCATTGTCACACTCGCCCGACGCTCTCTGCGTTTATGATTATCTCTGTTTCCATCCGTCTGTGTTCGTGCACACCTTTGGGACTCAGTCTCTCCCCCTTTTAGAGTGTCACGCAGTTGAAATGTGTGGACGTCCATGTTCGCTCTACACTCACCTTGTTAATTTATCTGTTTTCCGGGGTTGGGGGGGGGTTAAGATTGATATAAAATACTGTTCGTTGTTATAATGATGTGCAGTGGCCAGTTAATCAATTGCTGTTACCAATGACAACAGAGTGAGGGTAACAGCAATGTATTTATCAATTGTAGCTACTTAGTATTTGATTGCCTTATTGAGAAATCGGGGGAGAAACGTGCTAAGACTTTCGTTTGTAGTGATAATTGTTTTTCTTTCCAAGTTCTGTTTCAATCATTGTTCCTGGGGATGTGTATATAAGAATATAAATATATATAAATATATATATATATATAAAAATATATATTTTCCATTTGAACTGGAGAATATTATTTTGTATTTTATTTAATCTTTTGCTGGCTGCTAGCAAGACTTGATTAAGATCCACAGCAGATGTACCATATACTTAATGAGGATAGTGTGATGCAGCGATATTTATTGTGTTCAATCACAGCTGTTTTCTTTGGAAAGGTTGCCTGACTCAAAAGTTGTCGGAGAGTTGTACTGTACATGCAATTTTCTCTATAGCGGGCCGTCCCGACATTTTAGCCGTATCTGTGTGTGTACATGTGTGTGCGTGTGCGTGCGTGTGTGTGTTACAAACGCTGTGTACCCTCTCTTGGTGAGAGTCCTTTTCATAAAGGCATAGCATGTTTTTAATATAAATATGCATATCAGAAATACGTATCTATATATCTGTATATATCCATCTATTTCCGCATAAGGATAAATAGATGGCTATATTTGTGTGTCTGGACTCTGGAGAACTGAACGCATACAGAATAAAACAGTTCCTTGTCTATGAAATGTCGTATTTGCTCATGTTTCCAAAGCAACACGCGTCTTTGTGTATTTCTTGATCTCTATAGCTGTAATGTGCAAGCGGGGAATGCTGTCTGTGTGTCTCTCTCTTGTGCCAGTGTTCAGCCTATTCTGTGAGATTTCCCTTGTCTAGTGCTGGGTTTCTTCCCTAGGTGCGTTTTTCTTTTTGTGTGGTCCGTTAGGGTTTTTTTTTACCTTATCCTACTATTCACTAGCTCTCTGTCCACTTTGCACAGCAGTTACCTTTTACATAAGCTTTTACATAATCGCTCAGTATGTTATATACATCGGGTTGCGGAACTTTCCGTCAGTGCGGTGCGCCTGTCGGTTAAAGGTATACTGCATTTTAATAAATCGATGCGTAACGTTAGTGGAAGAACAATCACGAACAATGGTCAATCGGTCGGTTGTGAAGCTTGCAAACCATTTGAGACAAAACATTTGAAGCAATACTAACGAATGGGGGAAGTGGAAATGTTGTAGACAGGAGTTAACGTTTTATGCCCAGCGGACGTAAATGGACATGTGCACACTTCAGTAAACGGAAACTTTTCACAGTTCAGAAATGCCTCGGGGTGGAGGGGGAGGGGTCCGAGATGACTGATCAGTTGTGTTTGGAACGGAATTTGATCGTGTAAATTTGGATCACAACAAGACAAGTTTAGACGCCCTTAAGAAAATGTAGTACATGTTAAAGTGTTGAACAAAAAATATAGGGAATTTGTGTAATATACAGAATGATCAATATATCATAGAAAGCCATTGATACATGTTAACATTTATGCAAATTGTGGCATATGATGTACAATGACATGGTTAAATACATTCTACAATATATCCATATTACATGAACGGAAATGGCCATTTCTGATACGACATATTTTCCTTGTATGTTCCTGTGTAATATTTTATCTATTTGCGTTCGTATTTTTCACAGACATCTTTTTAAAAGCTGTTGTGACCTACACAGTTACCTGCCCATATTGTGGCTAAATGTATTATGAGACTTTTTTTTTTTTTTTAAACACTTATATTTTCCTTTGTTCATCGGTCTCTCCAGGATTACGCTCACTCTGCTCGTGTTTTATTTTTACGCTAAACTGCCTGTGACAGAAACTGCTCTGAATTTATTTTTTATTTGCTCTTCATCTTTTATTTATTTGATGATGGTGATCAGCTGTTTTTTCCTGTGTAAAAAAGGTGTAGCACCAGCTTACAAATTGGATTTCAAAGTAGAAGTGAGGTTACTGTATTATAATATCTTTGAGAACAGTAAAATAAGTAGTTATCTGTGTTGACTGGACTGAACTTTTGGGCGCACTGAGGAAGAGAAAAAAAAAAAAAAAAGATGCAAATTTCTGACTTTTATCTCTGAGTAAAGTATGTATGATGTACATGCAAACGTAAAAGTTAATTGGGGGAAAAAGTTAATAAAATAATTTATGGAATTACAGGTGTTGGGCTTTTTTGTCATAAATATAAGCCTAGTGTGTGCGTGTGCGTGTGTGTGTATGTGTGTGTGTGTGCATGTGCAAAACAAAAATTGGTGTTGATCAGAAGTGAGCAGCAAGTGGTATTACTGATTTAGGATTGATTGGTTGGAATGTAAGCATTTTTATCACTGATTCATGGCAACATTACATTTCTGCCCTCTTACATTATTTTAACTATGCATCTTTGGCTTTAGGAATGGTTATTCTGGAGCCTTGGGTGGTGTAACGGTAAAAGCTATTCGCCCCTGAATGCAAGTTGCCCACTGTGGCCATGGTTCGAAACCCGGCTGTGCCAGTCCGCCTCTGGCCGAGAGCCCTGGCTGACCACCCCGGGGAGGGGGGGGAGGGTGAGCTTGCACAGGCTCACCGAGAAGCATGAAAGGCATCCCTGTAAGGGGGAAACTGGCTTGACTCTGTGGACAAGCGGCAGGCTCGTGGGGGAGGGTAAATTGAAAGAAATAGAGGGTGTATTTGGTTACCAAATTGGGAGAAAAATCTGGAGAAAAAAAATCTGAAGGTATAAAAAAAAAAAAAAAAAAAAAAAATATTCTGAGGAAATGGGCTGTAGCCAAATCATTCAGTTGTCGCTTACCAGTATGTCCTGTCCTGATGTCTTGTGATCTGTCCCATCGGCTTCATTGAGACTAGATTCCCCGCTACTTCCTTTCTACACCCGGTGGAAAACAAACCATTACTTCCTCCTCAGTTTTTTGTATCACAAGAGTGAGAATCTGGAACATAAGTCTAACAATGCCCTTTTCCCAACACTAGACTCACTTTTGACACCTAATTGATGTGCTTTTAAATCTGATCATTTCAATAAGCATGCTGTCACTTCAATATCAGTTGGGTCTTGTTTCAGTGTGAATGTAAGATTTCCAGGATGGTGAGTATGCACTGAATGTTTGACTGCACCCCACACCTTTTGACTGATTCAATGAAATTACATCTGGTATCCACCCATTTACCTGCTTGTTTAAAATCCCTTGTGTTTGATAACTGTGTATACCAGTGTCTGAATATTGTAATATGTGTACGCAACAGCAAGTTTTATTTCTGGACAAAGCAACAGGTTTAGGTTGCCGTCTTTCTGTTTATAGGGGAAAGTCTACATTCAGCATTAACTGATAAAACAAAACAAACAAAAAAGATTTTGGTTAACGTTTGATGCTGGCCATTGCAACCAGGATTCGATTCTGGTTCGGCTCTGGCCGGGAGTGCCACTAGGGGGCAGCAATCGGCTGTTCCGCGCCAGGGAGGGGGGAGGGACACCGATATGAGTTCGCTGCGTATAGGAATGGCTCTGGAGTACTGGAGTTATGGTCGACGGCTTGGCGAGTGCTGGCTCGGAGGAGGCGGTACATCGCCTTTGTCACTGCCGATCGCAGGGCTACGGCAGTGAACTCACAACATGAGTGGTGGGGTTGACATGAAAAGAGGGTGTAATTGGCTACCAAATTGGGAGAAAATGGGAAAAGATCTGAAACAAATTCTTCAAAAGATATTTTGTTGTAAACTGCAACATATGACTTCGATAAGATTTTGGCAAGTTTGCACCATTTAATTGTCATTGTGCAGAATATGCATACAATTAATGGAGAACGGATTACACATCCATAATCATGGAAACTAATATGTTAAACGTTTATTAAATGTGATTTGTGATGATATATGTCATTAAAAATGTGTTTTTCTACGTTTGTTGTTAAAATCATTTAAAAATATTTTTTATGAATGTGATGAATTATGTTACACGTACTGTACATCACACTTATTTTTAAACAAGGTGTCAAATATATAATATTCAACTTATGCCTGACTCCTGAGGGAGTAACTTAGATCATTTTTATTCCAGAGTCTGAATTTTGCTGCACTATGCAACAGATGTAAATTAAAAAAAAAATATGAACAATTCACGAAAAGAGAACTCCAAAGAGGATCCAACCAAGTTCTGTGAATTACATACTTTCCACTATATGTTTAATGAACGTAACTTCTTGCTAATCTCTGAAGAGGCTTTTCGAATGTACTTGTATATGATTATAACGTTACCTCGTACTTGCAGTGTATATACGTTTACACAAATCCAGCCAGTTGTCATTGGTCCTTTAGCACTGTTCGATAAATCACTAAGATTAATTGGTAAGGTTTGTGCTTCTGTTTATGTTTATGCTTAACTAATTTAATAAGCTAATAAAGAGAAGATAAGAAGTGATACCACCTCACTCTTGCTCATCTTCAATTAGCTAAGTGCCGTATCTACTTTAGCTAATGGTCTTCGTTAACCCAGTTTGTACATAAATACTGTAACGCTCGTGTTCTGTTACTGTAATTACTATGAGTTGCTTGCATACGCCCCGTTTTATTTGTGCGAACTGCTATTCGCCAATGTGAACGCAAACTACACGTGATTTGTCCAATCTCCCCTCAATTAAAACAATAATCGTCGCTAATTGGTCGTCAAATGTGTCAGTCATCTCACGTGCTCTGCAGTCCAGAATCCGTTTGGTTTCCTGCCGGTTGAAGTGGGAGCGAAGCGAAGCAGAAATCTTTAGCTTTTGTGGTTGACACAGAATATAGAGCTAGTGAGCTAGCTGTTATTCACTTTGAAAATACGTGTTGTCAAGATGGGAACCCGGGACGATGAGTACGACTATTTGTTCAAAGGTGAGAGACGACGTCAAGATGGAGAAAATTGGCTGTTGTAAATGAGCTGTGCTGTGAATGCGAGGAGGAAATCAGAAGACCCTTGCTAGCTGGTTGAGCTAGCTTACTAGACGCGACAGCGGCCTGCGAAGCCTCGCTCGGTCTATTTTCGACCACCGAGCATAACAAACAGAATATACCAAGGCCGTATATATATATGTTACTGTTTACTGGAACTTGGTTGGCTTCGTAGCTGGCGTATTTTTTCCTGAATCTAACTGTATAGCCACCGGTGCATGTAGCTAGCGAACTAACTAACGTCGGCTAACTAGTCGCGAGCGTTATGTGACGTCCGCTTTTTGAAGCTAACGGTTTTCCGAGGCAACCAACACTCGCTAGCAACAGTTCGACAACTGCTAGTAGCCGTTTTTATTCATTAAATAGTCATAGAAAAACTAATTGTGGCCTCGTTTCAAAATGATCCATTTCCATATGTGTTGATATATTTGTCTAGCTATATCATAACTGACGTTGTCGTTACGCCGATGTTGTGATTTGCCTTGGGACAGGCTGCTAGAACCAGGGTAGGAAGTTTGATCGGCAAGCAAAACTTAATACTCCCGGTATGATTTGAGCTCCTTCTTTTCATGACGAACAACAGACAGTTGTGTAGAATCAATGTGCATGTTGATAGCTGCCCTTTGGTCATCTTTCTTGACATTACGTCGGGATTGTGTTGGAAACGTTTGCTACATATGCATGGCTAGTCGGCCACCCCTGTAGTCCGATTTATGTGGACAGTAACTTGAAATTCCTCACCGTGTGGGAGTGAAAGTTGTTTATGCGAAACTTCAGTCAAGATGACGTTAGCTGACTAGCTACATCGTTGACCCGACTTCGCTAGCGTTCTTAACCAAGGTAACGTTAGCTTGCTAGCTATTTAGCCGCCCCGTTTGTACGGGAGTTTGCTTGCGTTAGTTACTGGTAAACATGGTAGCTAGATAGTTAAAGTTAAACCAATAGGTAAAGATGATCAGTTGAAAAACAAAGTTGATCAAAACAACCGACGAACTACCAAGTTCCACATTAAGTATTTTCCACTTTGATGCTAACATTTGAATCCTGGCTAGGTGTACGGGTTGTAAGTCTAACTGGTTGTAAACAGCCTCTGTGTTTTGCTCCTGTTTTGGCTTGTGTTGGCAGACAACGTTGTTGACACGACTTTGCTGATGTGTTGTAACTGAGGATGCAGCTGTACCTGCTAATATATCAGCCCGGAGATTATTTCAACAAGGATCTATTTAACGACGTGGTTTCACGAAAAGAGACACATCTAAACTTTGTTTGCTGAGTAAATGATATTATTTGTCAGAATTCGCTTTGTGAACGCGTTTCTCACACACCATTACTGAATGACCAGTTCAGAACGTTAGTACCTGTCCTGCACCTTATAGTTGGGGGAAAACATTGAGCCAGTCCTTTCAGTTTAAGTTTTGCGTGAATTTAACCAGTCAGAGCTACCTGTTGGACTAGACAGAATTTCCTGATTTAATTGCATATATCTGTGCTGTTCCATATGGAAATGCTGAACGGGTGGAATCATGGCTGTAAGGATCTCTTGGTGCAGATCAAAGGTCAAATCTGTCATACCTGAGCTTGCCTGCTTCACAATCGTTCCTTCTTTTGTGTGGCTGACTAACTCCGTTATCAGCTTTGTCAAAGTGCCAATTACCTTGGGACAGGGAAGTAAAATATTGAAATGCTTCTCATCAAGTATTGAACTTAAATTCAGAATAGGTTGGGCCGAATATACAATTTATGAACGTATTTCCATGAGGATTTGCAAATAAGTTTGCCACTTTGTAATATTTAAGAGTATTGTTCACGATAGTGAAATGCTGGCTGTACTTTAAGGTACCCGAGTACAAACACAGGGAGACAGGCCAGGAATAAGTTTTATTATTATTAACCTAAATGCATGCTGTTGAACGTTTTTAAGTGTGCACAATTCCAGTCGATGCCAATCATTTGAAGGACTAGTTCCCAATTCTAAAGTTGGCCCTTAAGCCCTCTGTGAGGGCTCTCATTTTTATCATGTGCCATAATGTCACCAAGCAATTGTTCCAGGGTCTGAGGGATTAAAGGCCTCTACATGCTCGATGGACAACAACACGCCAGCAACACAACCAGGGCTCTGCAACATCAACGCAACCTTTGTGACCTACGCAGAGGGGGTTTCAGAGGGTGTCACGTGCCTAGCACAAAAATCTAACTCGCAACCGTTCACGTAGATGTTGCGCATCATTGATTGGTTGGTTAGCGAATGGAGGCAGAGCTGTCATAGTCATAGTTCATAGGTCACAGTCCATCGAGCTAGTAGCTAACGATATAGATAGCTAGCATCACTTGTTCGACACGGTATAAAATGAACCAGCTTCAGGAAAGATTGTCTGAAGAAATTTTAAGGTACACGAGTTTCCCTGCTTTCATGAGAACTTTATTGACCTTGTTCAATACATTGATGCCTACTAGTGTACAGAAGCGTAAGGACACCATGTTGCATAGGCTGCGCATAGCCTTCGCAGACGTATAAATTGCAGAGTGCTTGCAACATTGTTGCATTGCTTGAACCGCGAAGAAGTTGCACAAGTTACATAGAAGCATGTAGAGGCCTAATACTTCCCTTAGAATCATTATCAGCTGGGCGCCAGTACCCTCACCGTAACCAGAGAATGGCGCTACTACAGTACAGTGTCTCACTGTACGGCTGGGAATTGCTGTTTTCCGAGATGGTAATCTAGGCACGTATTAATGATAACATGATACAATGCAGTGTATCCATTATCATGAAGATTCGGTAGCCAAATACAGATGAAATGTATATGGTGGGCAAAGTGTAAATGCTACTCATTCAAATTTAGCCACTTGTGCACCTAATTATTTTATTGTCCTCGATGCCTGTGCTCCTCAATGCCACAGAAAGGGCATTGAATTAAAACCATGAAACCAAAAATGAAACTTTTCATTCACAAAACTGACAAGATTTTTTATTTGTAATTATTTTTATATGCGGCCAAGTGTGATGAGACTTTCTTGTGGCGCAGGAAAAGAGGTGTATGAGCACTGGCCTGAGGATCAAGGTTCGAGCCGCCATATAACCTAGGCAGTTCTGCTTAGAGTTGCAGAAATGTGTGTTTTAATACTCTGCTGTGATGAGCTAACTAAAGTATGAATCAAATACTGTGGAAGATGGTGGACAAAGATTTTCTGATTTTAACACAACTAGAAAAATATATTGTGTACCTGATGGTGATTGCTGCCTTATCAATCAGTTAAATAATAATAATAATAATATATTTTCTTATGAGTTTGATTTTGAGCTGATTTTTGTTCAGCTTTTTCCGTGGTTTATGTAGAAGTCAGCAGACCAGAATAATATATGCCATTTATCAGACGCTTTTATCCAAAGTAGTGAATGCATACATTTTTCAGTGTATGTGGTCCCAGTGGGAATTGAAACCACAACCTAAGCGTTGCCAAAGCCACGCTCTACCTACTGAGCCACACAGAACCAGAGATGCCAATAAGCTACAGTATTGCCACCAGCTGTTTGGATCGTTGGACCATTTCTGGGTCGTGGTGGTTTTAGGATATTCCGGTGGTTTCGGGGAACGCCGCCTTAGCCCGAAGTCACCATTGGTATTCTCTTCTTCAAAGGGGGGATTTTGAGAGCTGATTTTGAGCAAACTCACTGTTACCGCTTCACTTTGGGATGACCCTTGGTCCTTAGGGCTTGAGGGCATGAGGGGTAGCAGTAGAATTGGGCCGAGACGTGAACACAAGGTTGGGAGGGTTGAAAGGGGGGGCAGTGTGTGAGACGGCCCTGCTGCCAGCCTCTGCTGACTGGACTGGGTAAACCCTTTTATTATTGTGGCCTAGATTTGAGTGTGTCACAGTAGTGACCCGGAGGCGGTTCCTCAGACTAATGGCTTGTCCCAGGAAAGCTGTGGCACCATTGCGTGCTCTCATCTCGTCTGGTTCTGCTGCTCATGTGTCAGTGATGGGTGAATGACTAATGGTGACATGGTGATGGCAGACAGACGCTAAGCCGTTTCTTGAGTCGTTTCATCTCAGTGACTCAAGTGCAAAGTTGTTGTGGGTGGGGTGGGTGGTTGTGAGCCATCCCCCATTTTGTGGTCCTCTTTGGTGCTGTCGATGTTCTGTAGAAGCCTATGTAGACTACAGGCTTCTGACTGTGTGTTCACGACAGTGGTGCTGATCGGAGACTCTGGCGTGGGGAAGAGTAACCTGCTGTCCCGATTCACGCGGAACGAGTTCAACCTGGAGAGCAAGAGCACCATCGGCGTGGAGTTCGCCACGCGCAGCATCCAGGTGGACGGCAAGACGATAAAGGCCCAGATCTGGGACACGGCGGGACAGGAGCGCTACAGAGCCATCACCTCAGCGTGAGTGGGGGCAGGGGGGATGGGGGACAGCAGGGAGGGGCTGGCAGCACTGTGGGTAATCACCTCACCTCACGTCAGGAACAAGGGCCACAAAGCAGTGTACAGTCTTTCAGCATGCAGACAAAAATGAATCATCATCATCATCAGACATCTCAATGCGTTCAACAAAGCTGACATTTATGAGCGGTTATGGGGACCGAGCGCAAGCAGCACAGTAAATATTTAATTCCAGAGGCTTCCGAAGCCAAAACTTGTTTGAAGACCATACATGTATCCTGAACACACAGTGCTGGTTAATGTGGCGTTTAAGCGCTGTTTGCCTGGCCAACATTGACTGTCGAACGATACAAATAACCCTGGGGAAGTTATAGAAATACCTCATGATATGAATACTTGTGGAATGTGTCCAAAATGTTTTAGAATGTGCAATATTTAATAAATTCCACATGTTCCCCATGCAGGGCTTGACGCTGCTCTCTCCAAACAGCTTTGCCTTTTAACATGGCTGTCCTTCACAGTACAGAAAGTGCTCAGTGCGTAGGTTAGACGTGTGAAAGCGTGTACAGTGTTAAACAAATGCATTCCTCGCTTCTAAAAATGTTCAAATTCAACGTGCCCTGTTGTGGCCTATGAACCTGTGGCCCTTCTCACCAGAACAACGCTTTTACAATTGCTCTACCAAACCAAACAAACTGATTTTGCACTCTTTTTGACTTTGAGTTACCGATGTCCAAGCCTTTACTGGAAATAAATTATAGCTGACTGGGCCAATCACAAATCATTCATTCAAATCGAGTTCATTTTGTTCTGAACTGTTAAATATGAACCTTATTTGTAGATTGTGCCACTTTACATACCTCTGGCAGCCTTAGTGTTTCACATAAAAGTGAATTACATTTTTATATTTGTATTTATCACATTTTGTATTTACATTGTATTACATTATGTATGAATTATTCTTAGATTGCATACATTATTCAAACTATTATTACAACTGTGTTTTATTTCAAATAAGTGTTTTAGTTTCTTTTGTTCAGATAATGAGATAATAGTTAATTACATAGATTGACAAAAATATTATTGGTAATAGAGAATAGGGACGTTGAATGGAAAAAAAAAAATGAAATTGGGGGTGGGGGAGGTAATATCACAACAATCCAACATGGCTGCTAAACTATGAGCATTGCCAACACAGAATTTGCTGAGTATGTTCCTCCCTTTCCTTAGGTAGGGTCATTCCCTTCCTTCCCTTTGCCCTCTGCAACACTTATGATTCCTGTAATCCAAATAAACCTGTGGCCTTTCAGCTGTATCTGCATGTTGATGGGCTCTACGCGCCATTTTGTTTTACACTTAACCCCCTAAGGCTGCGTTTACGCTGCAGGCCTCGGTGGGCAGTTCAGATTTCTTTCCTAAATCTGATTTTTTTGACCTCCTGTTTACATCTACTTTTAAAAGTGACCTGTATCCGACACCTGTGTTTACACGGTTTCCACTTGAAACAACCCCCGCATGTCGTTTGGTTACCGATACGGAACTGAACGACAACCACGCCGGCACAGCCATACTGTATATAGAAATGTAATGAGCGCTGGCAAATGTAAACGCCAATTTAAGTGTTATATTTTGAAATATTATATTTCAAGTATGTAGGATTTATTTATTTAATGTATTTAAAAGGGACAGCACATGGTAATCAACATATCTGCTAAAAGCATCAATGGGTACAATGCCAGACTACAGTTTTCATCTGTAGTCCCTTGGCAGGTGAAAGATTGACATGACGGCTCCAGATTCATACAGTACAGATACATTACAGTCCATTACATTTCAATATAGGAGAGTATAAAAAGAGCGTGGGCCAGATAAAGGAGAGCAATAAAAAGAGTTCATAATCAGACACTTCCTATTTACAACATTACAAGGTTCAATGAGAGTAGCTTTGATTTCCTTTCAGCCAAGCCTTCAGTTTTTGTGTGGTGTGATAATTGTCTGTCAATCTCTTCAAAAACGGTTTTTTTCTTTATACATTTAATAGTAGTGGGAAAATTGTAACAGACAGTTTTACATATACCATTTTTTTTTCTTCCTTTTTTTCTATAATTTGGTATTGATGAGATATAGCCCATAATAAGACTGACAATACATTTATTCTTTTTGCAAATTGTTTGGGTTATGCTGACTCCCACCACCACTCTCTCAATTTGACAAATTTGATCCATGGATGATTTCTACAAAGCTTTGTTTGAATCAGAAAAACACTTTGCAAGGTATCAGTTTTGCTACTGTGCAACATTTCGGCTGACCAGGCACCTGCAGGCTGCCCGTGGCAGCTGTGTTGGGACTGCAGTCCCTCTGCACAATAGCTGCTCTGCTCAGCTGCTGGACTGCAGGTCCAAAAGAAGCAACTGCCAGGTGCACCTGCAGTGGGACAGGCATACTAATACATTTGGGTATTCCAAATTGGGAGAAAAGTCCATTAAAAATAAAAAAATAAAAAAATTCAACTCATATGTTCCCTACACCCTGATGTTGTTTGCTCCCCCTAACATTATTGCAGAAGCAAAGCATCAAAGTAGCAGGTAAATAAAAATAAAAATAAAAATTGCTTTCTCACTCATTGTTAAAATGTATTGCTCGTCACCCCACCTCTGACTGGATCTTAAGCACGGTTTGCCCCCCCGGCAGTCTTAAGTCTTAAGTCATGCTGTAACAAGATTGAATTCAGGTGGGGGCAGTTAAACAGTTGCAAGTTCATATTTCTCACCCAAATGAAGTCTACATTTTGAAACGGCCTTGAAATGTGTCACTGATCACGTATTTATTGCTGTATGTAATAAAACGTGGGATATCCTGTAGATACATATAACACATTAATTGAATATGTTGATAAATATAGCTAAAGCTGTATCTTCACAGGGTTTCTAATCAGTGATGTGGTTCTCTGTGGCTCAGTTGGTAGAGCATGGCGTTAGCAACGCTTAGCTTGTGGGTTCAATCCCCACTGGGGCCACATATACTGAAAAATGTATGCATTCACTACTGCAAGTCGTTTTGGATAAAAGCGTCTGCTAAATGGTATATGTTATGTTATGTTATGTTATGATGTAATGAATCGGCATGTGTCCTTTAACATGGTTTACCTGAGGATGTGTTGTGTGAGGCTTGAGGCTTCCCGTCGCCCTTAAATCCCTCTATAAACTACCAGGAACATTTAGACTGAAATGGAACTGAGATTGGGGGGAGGGTGGGCGGTGTAGGCGCATGTTTTCCTGTGTCTGACCTGCGCTGTTTCTCTCAGGTACTACCGAGGAGCAGTCGGGGCCCTGCTGGTGTACGACATCGCCAAGCACCTGACCTACGAGAACGTGGAGCGCTGGCTGAAGGAGCTGCGGGATCACGCCGACAACAACATCGTCATCATGCTGGTGGGCAACAAGAGCGACCTGCGCCACCTCCGCGCCGTGCCCACCGACGAGGCGCGCGCCTTCGCAGGTACAGCGCCTCACTGGCTGAGGGGAGAAGGGCGGGGACACAGGCTACTGACACAGGCTACTGACACAGGCTACTGACATTTACATTGACATTTTACATTTTAGGCATTTAGCAGACGCTCTTATCCAGAGCAACTTACATAGTTTACATTTCTACTGAGGCTGTGGGTTAGTCACCAGCTTTCAACCCTGACTGTGTCTTTATATCTTCCTCTCTCTCCTTTTCCATCTTCAGAGAAGAATACTCTTTCCTTTATTGAGACGTCAGCCTTGGACTCAACCAACGTAGAAGAGGCTTTCAAAAACATCCTCTCAGGTACGGCAAGTCACGAGGGAATAGCGGCCACATGTCTCATCTTTCACATCTGGCAGTTTGTTTACGCCACGACTGCGAATTGGAAGAGTCAAGTGCATTAGTGATGAGACCTTGTGCAGCTCCCGGTCTTCAGAGTAAATCAGCGTTTTGTCTCAGACTTGCGTCACGGTGTAACAACCTGTCGTTTATCTCCTCCGCAGAGATTTACCGCATCGTGTCACAGAAGCAGATCGCAGACCGGTCGGCGCACGACGAGTCTCCAGGCAACAACGTAGTTGACATCAGTGTTCCGCCCACCACCGACGGGCAAAGAGGCAACAAACTGCAGTGCTGCCAAAACCTGTGACCCCCTGACCCCCATTAGGAGCCGACCTCTCCTCTCTTACCCCCCTTTCCCCCTCTTGTTCTCTCACTCTGTTCGTCTCTGCTTCGCTCCCGAGTATTGTGCTGCTGCTTTCCCTTCCACCTCCCTGTGTTTTCTGTGGAAATTCTTCCTGGTCTGTGAAGCTGTAACTTCATGGCAAACATTCCTATCTGTTCTTTTTCTCTACCTTTTTGTCTTTTGTTACCCTTCCCCCCCCCCCAACCTGAGCATTTCCTCTTTTCTTTTTTAAACTGTGACAAGATTTTACTTTGGCGCTGGGAAACTGGGCACTGATCATGTGACCCGCTCTTGTGGAAGGGATGGTGAGGGATCAGTCTGTCCCGAGCTGCCGTGCCGCTCGCTCACGGTCTCCGGGTTCCCGGTTCTGAGCGAGGCGTGAAGCGAGCGAGACCGGTAGCGATCCAAGTAGAATTAGACATTGGCCGACTCGGACAGGTGTGTCCGAAAATATTGGTAAATGAATTGTCTCGTCGGGATCACAAAGATACCAAAGGAAGGCTGCGTTCGCTGTAGTCAATCTCATTAGAACAGTAAGCTGTCAAGACAACGTGTGTGGATGTGACTTTCCTAAATTAAAGTGTGCACTGCCTTTTATTCGCTGGCTATGTGCTCTTTACTTTTAGTAAGAGCTCCTCTTTTCTCTGCAATCGGGTTTACACACTCTGAAGGATTTTTAAGGCTTCCGCTGTGGCAGAAACGGTCGTGTACTACAAATCAAATTTCACAAGCGCTGTCTCGCAAACCACACACTTTGAAGAATGCCCAATGTTAAACCAACAACGAGGCACAGGTTGTGCTAACAAGTTGGCCTTTATAGGGAGTAAAAACAATAGTCTGGTATGCGAAATGACAAAACTGTCCTGGAAGTAGGATGCGATTAGTTTCTCACTCATTGATCAAATCAAGAAGACCTCTCGTTCGGGATTGGCAGTGGTGCCTGTTTGTGGGAAGAGATGACTTGAGCAAAGCTTTTAAAATGCCTTATGTTGTCTCCAACAGGTAGAAATGCCTCTTTTGGAGTGTTGTTGCGAGTAATTTCCTGTCACACACATCCAGCAACTTGAAACACCACAGTCCAATTCCTTTGTCCGTTACCAAGTACCAATGAAATTGTACCAAACTTTAACTTTTCTTCGGCAAACAAACATTTGAACACTATTCATTCTTTGAAGCCCCTGAACTTCTCACTTAATACTAAATTTTGCACCCTGCAAACACTTCTGTATGTGTGTCGAAGTTCAGTTTACATTGCAAGATTGTATCTCCTTATTTTGATCAGCGAATTATGGGCTGGTATATGGGTGCCCCTGCTCTTTTGCATGTTGATACTCCCTTGTGAAGTATATTAGTCTCATGATTTAATATAGCGATTTTACTATGGAAGCAATACCTGTCACGTTAATGTATATAACCTCTCTTGACCGATAGCTGCAGTCTTAATTGGTTTACAAGGTCTGAGCTTTTGGCATGATCTTCTGAAAAGACTGCTTGTGGCCTTGTAGAAACATTTCAGAAACCACAAGTATTCCGGTATTGACTAACAAAGCAACCTGATCTCTAAATAGACACTCAGAACGCATAGAAATGCAATGCTTAGAATGTTGTGCAATTCATAGAGAAGCTATGCTTGTACGCGAGAATAATCAAATGTCTTAAATATTTTTATGGGTCACACACAAAAAAACAAAAAATCAATAAAAAAAATATACTATAGTAGTTTATGTGGTCCTGAGAACAAGAACAGTTAAGTATACTCAGCAGATACTATTAGGCAATTTATTACAGCCTAGTCAAAACATTTCTGAATGTGAAACTTTTCATTTTTGTATGCTTGATAACACCACTTCCTAATAACAGATTTTTTTCAAGACAAAGTACACTTGGCATCCATACAACATTAGTCTTCAGAATTATCTAGATTCCTAGCAGTGCAGAAACGCTGCATTTGAAATGAATATCCGATTAGGTGATTTACAGGGTTTAATCATTTTGTTTTGAAATGTACACTTGCAACACTGGAAAATGATTTTTTAAAGTGTGCTTTGTCATTCACTCCCTGTTTCAGCAATGGTTTCTGTATTTTAAGTGCAATCCACTCTGTAAATATATATACATCACTTAATTTGAGCATGGTTAATATGTATGGTGGATAAATAAGTTGCCAAACAATTTATTGTCTGTGTTTATTTATGACATGAGAGAATGAACACAATTCTACACCTCTGAGGATGTCCTGCAAATAAACTGCACATTTTGTTTCTCACCCTGGTTCTGCGCTGTGCACACTGGATTGATTAACGTAAATCTATTGTGAGTATAAATTAAACACGTGTGTGTGTGTGTGTGTACTGATAATGCTGTTTATTCGCAGCTACACCGGACACAGTATAACAAGCTGCGGGCTATTTCACAATTTTATGAGGAACCTGAACGCCGCTGAATAAAGCAATTCGCTCAGGACATTTTTTTCGGATTTTGTGAAATACACATGGGTTGTGTAAACGTCGGAATTTAAATATATATATACGTTTAATTTAGGTCTTCCAATTGTGTTCGTTGTCCTTATCGTGGTAGCTGGTTTAGTTGAAACCATCAGCAATTCTATATGCACACCGTTCCCGCTGCTAATCCAAAACTAGCTCTACTCAAATTAGTTACGGCTCGCGTATTTAGTACCGACGGACATGTACTTGGCGCTGACCCAGTTTATACACCAACGTGAATTTGGTTACAGATTGGATCTGTCTACACGAGGATCAGCCAGAGGATACTACAGCAATGGTTGTAGTGTCCAACCTTTTAACCTTTGTTTTGTATTTTAATGAGCTTTTATTATTGTTAAATTCTAGTTTGTTTTATGCCCTGTCTAATTTTTTGTCTTTTATTTTAATCCCTTTTTTGTGAACCACTTTGTGCTGTATTGCTGGAAAGGTGCTATATATATATAAATAAATAAATATATATAATACTACGTAAGTATCGTCTCTGGATCAACCGAGCGCGGTAATTCTTCAACGTTGTTACGAAGTCTGTCGTGTAGCGTATCATTTGCAAAGGACGATATACGTAAACGTCGTATGTTGGCGCGACAATTCGAAAGGACGGAAAAAGCTGCCGCTGTTTTTAGACGTCAACGAAACGAACACAAGCGCTAAGACGGGCGAACGTAACGGACAACCTTAAGGAATTTTTCGATTCACTTGAAGGTTCTTCAAATTTCAGTTACGCGTCGTCGCCGTGTAAATGGTATCTGCGAGAATGTCGTTATTCGGACGTTATTTATGTAGCAGAAGGCTAGCTAACGTTACCTCGGCTCGCTAGCTAGCACAGTCAGGATTTTCCCAATTGTTGACATTAAACGAACTAATGCTGCGTAAGTAATACATTTGACATATATACGTTTTTACACAACTCGTTAATGTTACAGTTGAGTAACATTTTTACATCATGTTGTTCTGACTAGCTAACTGTTTAGCTAGCTAGCTAACATTGCCAATATATAAACATGACAGCGAGCTACCCGCAGATGTGACGTTGAGTAGGTATGTTACAAAATTTTGAAATGTTATAAATCGATGTTACTTATCCCACCAGATAGAGCATGAAAATACATTTAATTTGATACCTTATTCACTCTCATATGTTAAGTTT
Organism: Aldrovandia affinis; assembly: GCA_029706075.1. NCBI lineage: Eukaryota > Metazoa > Chordata > Actinopteri > Notacanthiformes > Halosauridae > Aldrovandia > Aldrovandia affinis. The sequence goes on along the minus strand of JAINUG010000206.1, from coordinate 341,329 downwards.
TAAGGAAGTTATGGTCATTTTAACACTCGAAAATTGTTAAACTTTGTTGAATTATTGCTTTTCAATGGGCTTGAAACAAAAGCTGTGATCCAGTAACATAAATGGCCATAACTTTCTTAAAAGTAAAGATAATTGCATGACATTTTCAGTAATTACAGATTGAAGCATTCTAAAAAAGATATGATATATCTTATTTTGAATTATCTGAAATTACATTACATAATCAATTAATCACATAATTACATGTTGCGCACACGCCGCGACACGGCAAAAACCAGGGCAGGCAGTGAGCATTTGGGCAAAGATATCTCACATTCCGGGTCAAAAATATCGCATTTCGCATCGACAGATTTAAATGAAATTTCACCAGAAACAAGATAAAATGTCAAATTAACGTCCTGGATATCTTTTATTTAGTCCTGAACTTGCGATATATCATTTTGAAAGCACTAAACACGAGTCTGACTCTGAAGTGTAGCGTATGACCAAACCGAGCAATGTTTAATCAAATTTCGGAAACAAGATAGAGGATCGAGTTTTCAACTACGTTATATCGCAGACATATGGTGAAAAGAAACCCGACAGCCCTTGAAAAGCCTGCATTTTTGGGGTACGGCCATAGTCTCTCGTAATCGCTTGCACAGGGACACAGGCACATCTAGACCGCCGCTGCACACGGGAATTGTAACATACCTAAACATTGCCAATATATAAACATGACAGCGAGCTACCCGCAGATGTCACGTTGAGCTGGCACCAGTTAATGTTATCTCTTGCCACATAGTTATCATTAACGTTAAACAAACTAACTAGCACTAGTTAGTTATGCGGGTCTGTTCAGTCAGGAAAACCGTTAGATGTTTGCATAGCTAACTTGGCAAGTTAACTTCTGCAGTTGGATAGCTAACGTAACGTAGGCAGCTAACTATAGCGATCTTTACAGTAGGTGCCAGGTTGGCAGAATGTGTTGTAGACCACGCAGTTGTTAGCGAGCTGACCAGTTGTAATTTCTCGTTTGACCTTGTCCTAGCTTGATGGCTAACGTTGTGTAGCTTGTTTGGGTAGCTAGGTAACGTTAGCACGTTAACGTTGATTTGCTGGCCCAAGAGACGTTTTGAAAGTCACTCGCTATAGCTGGCTAGCTAGCTAACAGCAAGGAGAAAGTGATCGCAACACCACAGTTGACAGCAGTGCCATTGCAGTTCCAGCGGCTTATCTGTTTCGGTGGTGACTGAGCTGTGATGACTAGGTGGCTAAACTTGAGATCAATGTACTGAGAGCATTTGCTGGTAATATTAGCTTCATGTCCTTCTATTGATCTATCCTTCCATCCATATATAGCTAGCTATCATCAGAGTCAGCTGCCTCGCAAACATGCCAGGGCTAGTGCCAGTGCGCGCACGGCAGATCCTACCATTGGGGGCGGTTTGGGGACTACGTTTGCCCACCGTACCATATATAGGGGATTTATTACTTGTATATACTCATCTGTAAATACCCCAATTACAAACAATGTTACTAAATTTTTTAATTTGACATTTTTTACATTTTATGTGACGGCAACCCGTTTTGTATTGATTGGGGCAATATGTCATTTTCACTATTTTTCCCGTGGCTAGCATTCCAGTGCCCATATCAACTACAGCCCAGATGGGGGAAATGTGCCCCCTCTGGTGATACAAGATAATAGCTAATATCTAATTATTAGGGATTTGCAGCAAATAACAGTTTTAAATGTGTTTCATTAGCTACTCGTTCAATATAAAAGGTCATTACAGCACTCGCAGTTCATTTCAGTTTACTCAAGGTCTGATCTGGAAAAATGCGACTGATGTAGGGAGTTTAAAATCACCAAATTAGACTTCACAGGTTACATGGCGCTGTTGCCTTTTGTTCGTGACGTCTGTGGAGAAACCAAGTAGATGGCATGGAGGCGCTGACCACCTCTCTGTCCAGTCCTAGGCCCTGCCTGATTTGAACCAGAGTTCCGGGCCCGCTCCTTTGTCTCCGCCCTTGCCCCCTGGACGGAATAGCCATGACGACGGGGGAGTGTTGCCACCTCCCTGGCGCCCTGTGTGACTGTGCTGCAGGCAACGCAGCCCTGTCCAAGACTGTGGAAGAGTCTGACATCCTGCAAGCGCAGTACATCACCCAGGTTACGGCCAAGGACGGCCAGCTGCTCTCCACCGTCATCAAGGTCCTGGACACACAGAGGTAGCTGCACCGAGGGCCTCTGCTCCTCCGTCTCTCAGATTGTCACTCCAATCATCTGCCCTTCATTTCTGTATGCTACACTATATGGCCAAAAGTCAGTGGACACCCCTACTAATTATTGAGTTCAGGGCTGTTTCTCAGGGTTTGGGATAGGCCCCTTAGTTCCAGTGAAGGGTATTATTAATGCTACAAGATACAAAGAATCTTAGCCAATCTTCCAACTTTGTGGCAACAGTTTGGGGAAGGCCCTTTGCTGTTCCAGCATGACTGTGCCCCTGTGCACAAAGCGAGTTCCATAAAGACATGGTTAGACGAGACGAAAGGGGGGTCGAACTCCATATTAATGCTCATGGTTTTAGAATGGGATGTCCAACAAACTCATATAGGTATGATGGTCAGATGTCCACTGACTTTTGGTCATATAGTGTATGTTTTTATCATTTTATTTTGTTTCTGATTTTATCCCATTTTTTGTAGCCAATTATACCCTATATAGCTATTTTTTATGTCAATCCCCCCCCTCGTATTATGAGTTTGCTGCCGTAGTCCTGTGACCGGCAGTGAAAAAGGCGAAGTGTCGTCTCCTCCGAGGCGGCACTCACCAGGCTGTCGACCGTAACTCCGGTACTTCAGAGCCACTCTTATACGTAGCGAACTTCCTGTCGGCTTCCCTCCCCCTCCCTGGGGCGGACAGCCAATTGCCGCCCCCTGGTGTCATTCCCGGCCAGAGCCGACTGGCGCGGCTGGTGGAATCAAACCCCGGTCGCAGTGTCCAGCGTCGAACGTTGTATCACTCGACCACCCGGGAGGCCGAGTATGCCATGTTTTCAGCCTTAAAACACGTGTTAGAAGAGTTCAATATTTTCAAAAACTACAGAATTGAATTCCCCTTATTGGAATTACGTGGGCTATGCACGATAAAGAGTGACATTTTAACCCTTTGTGCTTCGGCGATAAGGGTCTGTAAACGGGAAGCAGCTTGTTGTAGGTGCCAGTTCCATAGGGTCTCATTGGCGGGTTTCCTCTCTCCTCTGCCATTGAAGCGATGGGCCCATCTGCCGGATCTGCCACGAGGGAGGCAGTGGAGAGGGGCTGCTCTCCCTCTGCGACTGCACTGGCACCCTGGGCACGGTGCACAAGAGCTGCCTGGAGAGGTGGCTCTCCTCCTCCAACACCAGCTACTGCGAGCTCTGCCACACAGAGTTTACCGTCGAGCGCCAGCCCCGAACCTTCACAGAGGTAACGCGGGTCCTTTCCTCCCATCGCGCTCCTCTGCCTGGGTGTGTGTGGGCTTGTGTGTTTTAGGGAGATGCTTGTCTCTATTCAGGTGTTATTTTCTGCGTTGTAAGCATTCCACATGATTCATAAAAGGTGCCTGTATATATATATCTTTTTTTTTACCAGGTAGGTGAACTGAGGATTCAATTCCCTTTTGTAGTGACGACCTAGGGAATCGACTGCAAGGGATCGTGTAGCCAATTAGGTGTAGAGGATGATTTGGTGGTCAGATGCAGAGAGCCAGTTCTGTGGGAATGTGACCAGGACTCTGTGGTTAACACCCCTGCTCTTTCGAAAAGTGCCATGAGATCTGTGATGACCACAGTGAGTCAGGACCTTGGTTTAGCGTCTCATCCAAGGGATGGAACCTTCGACAGAACCGTTCCCCCATCGCTGTGCTGGAATGTTGGATATATGTCCTGTCTTCCACCGGCAGCTTAGTTTTCCCAGGAGGTCTCCCATCCAAATACTACCCAGGGCCACACCTGCTTAGCTTCAGCAGTTTGACATGAGAATGGTACAGGGTGGTATGGCTGCTGGGAGATAATCACATTGCATGCTTATTTACATGTGATGTGCTCGACTTTATCGCCACTTTTGCAAAGCAAATTATGCCTAGTCTTTGGACTTGGGGTGGAGTTGAGTATTTGAATAACAAAACAAACAAAAAATGTAAACAAATGTTTGAATATTAAAAATTGCACATTGAAAGCTATTGTTGTACAAGCACAGATAATACTGTGTTTTAGCATAAGGAACTGTTTCCGAACAAGCTATCTAGAGCGATCAAAAGTGTCCCGGGGTGACTGTTTTGGTCTGGAGGAAGTATGTTCATTCAGGAACATACTTGAGCATTGCGCCCGCTGTGTCATCAAAAAGAATCTTAACAGCAGGAAATGGTAGAGTGCAGAAAAACCTCAGAAGGCCCCACACCAATTCAGCGCATCACCGCAAGCATGCAGAGAAACCGGCAGGCATCGCAGTGCACAGAGGAAAGATGCATGTCGAGCACAGCCACAGACCACATTTGAATATTCAAAAAAGCAAAAGTTGGCGGTCCTCTGGCGGTATAAACAAGCAGAAATTGAGGATCCCAGTCTCTCCTTCGACTGTAGGACACTTAAGGAAAGTTAAGGATTTTTTTTAATTTTTAATTTAAATTTTTTTTTTTTTATAAGTCTTTTGAAGTTGGGTCAACATTGAGTGAACTGTGCCTTTGAATAAGTGGTTCTGTGTGGCTCAGTAGAGCATGGCACTGACAACGCCTAGGTTGTGGGTTCAATTCCCATTGGGGTCACATATACTGAAAAATGAATGCATTCACTACTGTGAGTCGCTTTGGATAGAAGCATCTGCTAACTAGCATATAAAAACAATGACAAAACACCCGATATATATATATATATTTTTTTTTTTTTTAAGAATTTGTTTCTGATTTTCTCCCATTTTCTCCCAATTTGGTAGCCAAATACACCCTCTATTTTTCAAGTCAATCCCCCCCTAGTTCTTGAGTTTGCTGCCGTAGACCTCCGAGACGGCACTCGCCAGGCCATCGACCGTAACCCGGTACTCCAGAGCCTCTCCTGTGCGCAGCGAACATCCTGTCGGCTTCCCTCCCCCCTCCCTGGGGCGGACAGCCAATCGCCGCCCCCGGTGGCACTCCTGGCCAGAGCCGACTCTGACGCGACGGGGAATCGAACCCCGGTCGCCGTGGCCAGCGTCGGATGTTGGAACCACTAGACCACGTGGGAGGCCCCAACACCCGATATATTTTTGAATAAATCTGACTGTTCTACTTTTCCTACTGGCAGTTACTCAAAATGCCCCCAGACGTCTCAGTGTAAGTGCTGAAAAATAGAGGAGGCAGATGCATCTTTTGAGCTGGGTACATTTGAGCTGGGCACTTCTTCTCTAAAATGAATGTGGGAGGGAGGGAGGAAATGGCCTGTGCATTCATTCAACTTCCCCCTGTTATGGACTGTGACACCTCTCCAGCCAGCTTTTGTGTGTGTGTGTGTGTGTGTGTGTGTGTGTGTGTGTGTGTGTGTGTGTGTGTGTGTGTGTGCGTGCGTGTGTGCGTCCGTGCGTGCGTGTCTGTGTGTGTGTCTGTGTGTGTGTCTGTGTGTGTGTGTGTGTGTGTGTGTGTGTCTCTGTGTGTGCATGTGTGTCTCTGTGTGTGTGTGTGTGTGTCTGTGTGTGTGTGTGTGTGTGTGTATATATGTCTGTGTCTGTGTGTGTATGTCTGTGTTGTGTGTCTGTGTCTGTGTGTGTGTGTGTGTGTGTGTGTGTGTATATATGTCTGTGTCTGTGTGTGTATGCGTGTATGTCTGTGTGTGTGTATGCGTGTATGTCTGTGTGTGTGTGTGTGTGTGTATATATGTCTGTGTCTGTGTGTGTGTGTGTGTGTGTGTGTGTGTGTGCACAGTAATTGTGACCCTCCTTGTCTTGTCCCCACAGTGGCTGCGGGACGCAGGGCCGTACAACGAGAGGCGCACGCTCGTCTGCCACATGCTGTGCTACCTGTTCATCACGGTGCTGACTGTCATCATAGGCTGGCTGTGCCTGTGGGGCGCCCACGACCAGCTGCTGTTCAACGGCTGGCTGGAGGCCCTGAGCTTCGTCATCCTCACCATCGCCCTCTTCGTCACATTCGTCCTCTGGACTCTGGTAACCACCCGCCCCCCTTGGCTGTCCGTGTTTGGGGAGCCGCAGCACACACACTCAGTCACGTGTTTGGGGCAGCGCCACTCTGCCACAGGCAACGCCATAGGCCCATGTTCTGCATTTCCTGTCAGAATCCCTACGGGGGAGTCCCAAGTCAAGAGATCACTTTAGGGAGAAGAAATCAAATAATTTAAAACCATCATTATTGGGACGTTTTAAGTAACAGACTAAAGAGAGTGTTTCGTTTTCTGAAACGGTGTAGTTTCTGGAAGAATCTAATCCCAAGTCTGATTTGAAAATGTTTAAAAGAAAACACCACCATAAACCTAAATATTAATGTTTATAGGAAATGCACAAAACAAAAGAAGGTTTTTTTTATCAACCATTTCTTTTCATCCAGTCAGGATCTTCACCTTTGGTCCCCGTGACTGGAAAAGAGTGGAAGTGACTCATATTGAATAGCATTGGGTGATATTGCCTTGATATGGGCGTCAAGTTTCAAAGTTCATCAGCGGTAAACAGATTGAGCAGTTGGCTGTGCTGCTTTCCATTATGACCGGAAGCAGCAGCTGATGCAGAGATCAGATCACTAGGTGCTAGCGTTCGGATTGTTGGCCATTCGTAAGGGTGGATTTGGCAGTGACGGACAGGGAGTCGCCCAGTTTAACTCTGCCAGGCTGTGGTCCCACTTGCCAGCTGTTTGAGAAGCTTAGCGGCTTGTCTGGTGACAGCCGTTAATTAAACTGGGATAATGTGTAGGCAAATTAAAAGTGGCAGGTGATTCACCTGCTCAAGTCAGTGCACTGTGGACATTTCTCAAGGTCAATCAGCCTGTCGGTCATAAAAGACCCAAGACACGGGTCAGAACACTGAGCCCTTCCTCGTTTCGTTTCTGCCTCGATTGTCTGTCGACCGGCGTGCAACAAAAAACCTGAAGATCGAGAACAATGTTTTGGAGGCTGTTGACCAGGACGCATGCAGGCTACATTTGATTTTGTTGATGAAACTCCTGTACAACAGCTTGCTCTTAAAAAATCTGCATGCCAGAGACATGCTTGTCTGTACTGAGAAATATAGCGAACATGGCAAGCACTGGCTATGCCAAATGGTCAGTAAATGCAACCAGTAAATGTTTGAATTGGATGTAACCACATTTTACATTTACATTTTAGGCATTTAGCAGACACTCTTATCCAGAGCGACTTACACAGTTTACATTTCTTTACATACAATCCATTTATAAGGCTGGATATTTTACTGAAGCAATTCAGGTTAAGTACCTTGCTCAAGTGTACAACAGCAGTGCCCCCACCTGGGAATTGAACCAACAACCTCTGAGTTACAAGCCCAGCTCCCTAACCATTACACTACACTGCCGCGTCGCGTAGTGTACCACCTTGCTTTTCCTGCGAATAAAGAACACGAGCGGTTTTGTAAAATAATAGATGAGTGTGGGTGACAAGCGATACCCCTCGTTATAAATAAGGGCAGCCTGTGCGTATTTATCTCTGCTGAGCACACGGTTGAACAGATGCCCGGCTGATCGTGCCAGGCCTAACGCACAGCTGGTCTGGGCCGTGGAGATCGTTGCTCAGCATTTGTAGACGAGCAGCCTTTCAGGCACGGTGACAGCAGGGGCTTGTTACGCAGTTGGGCTCTCTTTGTCCGCTCGCGCGGTAATGCACCTCTGAAGCGCAGTGCACCGGCGCGTCCTCGCGTCGAACGCCTAACGTCTTCCGTGTGTCCCCGGTCCCCTCTCCGCAGTTGTCATTCCGCCATCACAGTCGGCTGTACTCGGAGTGGAGGAGAACCAGTCAAAAGGTCCGCCTGCTCATTCCCGATGCGACGGGGGCGCACTCCTCCTCCCAGCATTCCTTGCTCTCCGCGAAGCTGATGATGAGGAAGTCGGCGGACGAGACTGTGGTATGAGCGGCGAGGAAGAGAGGAGGCGGGGCTGTGGGGCACCGCATCTCCGACGTGAACTGAAGCAGCTGTGGACATGTTTCTTTTTCTATTTAACGAGTTTCTATCAAAGTGTGTCAGCAAAATGTTTTTCCCCACCTGTCTGGTTTTATTTCATTTCCAGAGCCTAAAAATGTATTACGTGCAGATGAAGCCAGTGAGGTGAGGTGCTCATCGCCAGCCCCGATGGGCCGTGTGTGCCTGGTGTGTTCCTTGGAAAGACTTGGGCGGAGAGAAGGGCCTCCTGGGTATTGTAGTGAGCACAGGAAGAGGTCGGCTCGGACAGAGCTGCACGTGCATGGATGAACCAGCCACTGCAGCTTAGAGCGAAACGCATTAAGGGTTTAATCGAAAATAGCTCTGTTGTTGTTGCTTTTTTTTTTGTTACTGTTTGTTTCCTTTAAACCCTGCACAGCTAAGTGTAGCTTTGAGCACCCTTTTGTGCATCAAAACCCGTGAAGTACCCTTTCATGAAAGCATTTTTAGCTGGGCTCTATCTCTGACAATTTTGACCTAACCGCTCCACATCACAGGATCGGGTAAGGAGCAGTGGCAGCTTTGGTTCTTATCATTCTGCAGAAGTAAGAGAGAATGCAGGGTCCAGGAGCGAAGGTGGGCGTGTCCCCTCTGGTCTGCTGCCCCCCTGTGGATGGGAGGGGCAAGGACAGTGACTCCGACAGACTGATGACTTTTTGCAGTGCATGCAAATCGCTCAATGACATGTTTCCCATTGAGAGCAGCGGTGACTCATACAGCCAGAGGTGTGCGCGGAGGAACAATGAGACTCCTGTCCTCGCGCTCGGCGCTCTGACGCTCTGCTGCCAACGTGCCAACTTTTTTGCCGATTGCACAATTTTGTCTTTGCAACTTTGTTGTGCAAACTTGTACATTTCTTTTTGCCGTTTGTCGGAATCGGTGAATAATTCTTTCCCCCTTTCATCCGTCTCCCGGTGACGTGAGAGTGAAAAGTGGCCCCTGAACTCCGCAGGAAAAGCACTGCTAACCCCCCTCCACTGTCAAGACTGAACAGGGCCAGCACACGCTGGAGTTAAGGCCGGCCGACCTGATACAGCACGATGGCTTTTCCATCACGTCACCCGTGAATTGAGCTGTAAACACATGACATCACACTCGATGCCGGCGTCCGCCTAGATTGAGTCTGCCTATTCTAATGCTGGGATTTTCCCACAAAAAAACCACTCTGTTTCACATCTTTTTCTCCTTCCATTTTTCTTTGACAGAAGCTACATGCTGTACTTCTGCTGCATTCAGATTCCGCCCACATCTCATTTGTGAGTCAGCCAATAACAGTAATGTCAGTGTGACAAACATATACTGAAAAACACCAAAGCTGAACTCAAAGTTTTGGCTGTGCAGTGGGAAGGGGGTATAAAGGGGGTTCACCCGCCCCATCCCCACAGTCTCAACTATTCTACGTCAGGTGGTCAAGCTCTGATAGATACAGCGCTATGAGAAAACAGCCATAAGATGGCAGCAGGCTGGTCTAATTCTCACACACACACACACACACACACACACACACACCGAGGGCTCCAGGCTTTGCCTTTACATTCTGTGCTAAGATGAACCTTCACTGTTCAAATCGAACACAGACGGTCTAGTTTCAGCTTTGACACTCAAATCTGTCCTTGTTTATCCAGTGTGATGTGTAAACCCGACGAGAGAAACTTCCGCTTAGCGACGGCAAGGTGCTTCCTGGTCAGAGTCTGCCATCGCAGTGTGTGACCATCGCTTTGCCTGTAGGGAAATGTTACAAAATGGAGAACGTGTGATGTGTTTTGACCTACACCGTTTAAATGAATGGATGACAGTCGGAGAGAATCCAGAGGCGGTTGTAAACGTGGTCGGCAGGAGTTTTTCTTTGTCGTAAAACTTAATGGCCTCCGTAAGACGCATGATCAGTCTTGTGTGCAGGGCCAAATTTCACTGAATCTGGCTGGTGGGCTTTGCGGTGGCAAAGAGGCATTTTCACAGGGCTAGCCCTGGTTATGACAAAGAGGTCTCTTCGGGGAAATGGCCTCGGTCAGTCCAGTTCCAGTTTACCCTACGAGAGCAGTGTGGGCGTCTGTCCTTTTGCTATTTAGAGCAACAAGTGAATTCATCGGCTGATCCCATCGCTGCAGGGAGTGGCCTCTTTAGGGGAATATGCAAAACTGACACTAAGCGCTGACCTTCAAGGCTGCTGGTAGATTTGGTACCTGAACGTGGGTACAGTAGTGGCATTGTTCACCTTCAGTGTGTTCTCTTTAGGTGTATTTGCTTATTAATATTGAGTAAATTAATTTAGCAAAAGAAAGAGCCCAAAAAGAGCACTAATTTTAACCCCTGCACTGTATTGAGAGAGAGAGAGAGAGAGAGGCTGGCTGGCTGGCTGCTGTCAGTGTCTGTACAGTGGCCAGGGTATGAGGTGCAAACGTGAGGTGCAGTAGTGTGTCACAGACAAACAAGGAAGTGTGATTACACTCAAATAAGGCCAAGAATGGGACTAAAACAACATAGGTTATTTGTTGTTGCATTTAACCATGTTAAATGACCCAGGCGTGCACTGTTGCCACCCTAATGTGTTGAGGTGTTTAATTTCTGTTCTGTCCCAGAGAGTACTTCATCGTCTGTCTCGATCCTTTCGGTTTGGAAATAATTACCCTGGGGAAATGGCAACAGGAACAGTCCGGGCAAATCCTCCTCCCTGTTTTAATTGGTGTAGTAAAGTAGTCACGATCCGGTTCCGGGGAAGAAGTTGTCGCTACGTCGGGAGTCATGGCACTCGAGGGGGCTGTAGCCCTGTGCAGTTTGATGGCACATAACTCGATTTTAAAACATTTGGACATTTTCTTCCATTTAGGCCATTATTGTTTTTACTAGATGTTATGTGCATATTATGACAAACTATCAGAACAAGCATTGATGGTTATGCTGCCAAAATATGTTCTGTTAGTTGGGCCTTCTAGTAAATGTCCATACCGACTATAACCAAGTCAACAACCCCAAGCTTCTGCGTCACGATTTATCACTAAGCAAGCGCTACCTCATTACATTTGCGGATTAAAACATGAGTTTGCGATACCTGTCGTTCTGTTTTTAGGTAGCAAGCGTTCGGTTTTGGGCTTGCTTTATAGAGCTAGTTAAGAGTCCTTAGTGATATTTCTAAGGCATTTTATCCTTTTGTGTCAAGTTTGGCTGTATTTTGCTCTTATTTGGTGTCCCCTACCTCTCCCTACCTCTCCACACCTCTCTCTGTCCCCTACCTCTCCACACTCCCTCTCTCTCTGTCCCCCACCTCTCCCTACCTCTCCACACTCCCTCTCTCTCTGTCCCCCACCTCTATCTGTTCCCCACCTCTCCCTACCTCTCCACACTCCCTCTCTCTGAGCCCTACCTCTCCACACTCCCTCTCTCTGAGCCCTACCTCTCCACACTCCCTCTCTCTGTCCCCTACCTCTCCACACTCCCTCTCTCTCTGTCCCCTACCTCTCCACACTCCCTCTCTCTCTGTCCCCTACCTCTCCACACTCCCTCTCTCTCTGTCCCCCTACCTCTCCACTCCACTCCCTCTCTCTCTGTCCCCTACCTCTCCACACTCCCTCTCTCTCTCCCCTACCTCTCCACACTCCCTCTCTCTCTCCCCTACCCCTCCCTCTCTCTGTCCCCTACCTCACTCCCTCTCTCTCTGTCCCCTACCTCTCCACGCTCCCTCTCTCTGTCCCCTACCTCTCCACACTCCCTCTCTCTGTCCCCTACCTCTCCACACTCCCTCTCTCTGTCTCCTACCTCTCTATCCACACTCCCTCTCTCTCTCCCCTACCTCTCCACACTCCCTCTCTCTCTGTCCCCTACCTCTCCACGCTCCCTCTCTCTGTCCCCTACCTCTCCACGCTCTCTCTCTGTGTCCCCTACCTCTCCACACTCCCTCTCTCTCTCCCCTACCTCTCCACACTCCCTCTCTCCTCTCCACACTCCCTCTCTCTCTGTCCCCTACCTCTCCCTGAGCACCACTCGTGTCGCCACTGGCTCCTCTGCACTATTGAGTACCATACAAAAATGACACGATGCATTCACACTACATAAGTCACACTACGATGCAATTCATACCCTGAACCTTAAAATACTGTGAAACTTCATTGCAGGTGCTCTGGCAAGCATGCCCACTGAAACGCTCTCTGATACTGAGGGGGATATGGTGCTTGACCAGGGGCAGGCTGCAGTGTGCAACCTCTACCTAACAGTTAATAAAAGGAAGACGTCATATTCCAGTAGTATTCCAGCAAGTTACAAACACGTCTTTCTTTCCAAAGAAGCATGAACACTTTCTTTGCTTTTAATATTTTAATGCACTTATATTTATTATTTGCTTGTTTCATTTCATAATCCAGCGTTAAACGGGATTGAAAAACATGGTTAATGTTATTTTCTGCTGTCTATTTCTGTTTGATATTAGTGATGTTAAGATTCCTTTGGTCCTTTTTTGTTCTGAATGAGAAATGTTCCTGAAGAATTCAGGAAAGTGATGTAATGATATGTTTTATGATAAAAGATGAATTAATCACTTTTGAATTGTTACATATTTGTTATTTTTTTTAACTTAATTTTGAACATCTTTAATTGTACAGTGTACATGGTACATGCACATCATGACAAAGAACTTGAAGAACTTGATATATTTGTTTTGATATATTATGGGTTTTAAACACAAATGCTATGAGGTATATTGTTTACATGGTGTGGTTTAAAGATAAATGTACTGTACTGTATTAACTGTGATCTATGGGTGCTAGCAAGCCAGCCAAAAAAAAAGGTACTAAGAAAATTCAAACCGTGAACGAAAAACACATGAAAATCAAAAGATGGCCTCTCTCTGTAAGATGGGTTGTTCACATAATGTCCTCTTGGTGCCATTTTATTTGGATGCTCTTTGGAAGACCAGCAGTGTTCTAAACTCAGGGGCCCTGGGTAGCGTAGCGGTCTAATGCACTCTGCCGGGAGTGTGAGCTGCCTACTGTAGTCGTGGTTCGAAACCCGACTGCGTCAGTCCGACTCTGGCCAGGAGCCCCGATCGGGGGCGGCTTTTGTCGGCCGCCCCAGGGGGGGGGAGGAAAAGTCGGCACGAGCTCGCCGAGGAGCAGTAGGGCATTCCTAAAGAGCAAAGTCTTGGAGGAGGCGGATCATTGCCGGCCTCTGAGATATTAGCTTGACCCGGAGGATGGGCAGTGGGCTCGTGAGGGGAGGGCGAATCTAAATAAATAGAGGGTTGAATTGGCTACTAAATTGGGAGAAATTTTTGAAAAAAATATTTAAATATTTTTTTTATGTTCTAAACTCTTTAATAGTTGTGTTGCAGGCACTGCTTGAGCCATTTCTCATACATATGACGTCACCTGTTGGGACTGATACAAAACTGAGCCAAACGGTTTGTCGGAATTTGATCCTTTGACCACAAGTGGATATATTGGTGACTCATTCAAATAGAGGTCACATGTAAGTATAATAATAGTATTATTATCCAATTCACGATTATGTGCACTCATGCCCATTAACTTTCTTTTTAAAATATAAATGAAAATATATATTTTTTCTCCCTCTGTTAACTTGGACGAGGCTTCAAAGTTGATGTTCTTAGTAATAGTTCACAGCTTTTGGAAAATACATCTACGCCAAATGCAAGTTGTATTTCCAAAATGTACTTTTTGTTTATGTGGCATGTTGAACTCCAGTGATCTTGGACACTACTAAGCATAGCGTTATGGTGTGTATCTGCATTAGGATGCTTGGAGGTTAAAATATTTAGGGCATGATGCAGCTGCGTAGTCGTGTAGTATTGGAAGATTGGTTTAGTTCCATCTCTTCTCTTTCCGATTGTCTCCCACCTGTGTCGGGCTGGGCGACAGGAATGGCAGAGGTACGAATGCTGATTTGAGCCCTGTGTGTCTTTGGTCCCCAGGGGCTTAGTAAGGGCAGACACAATGACAGAACGGTCATAACCTTGTGTGTGTGTGAGCTTTGGGTTGAGTTTTGCTGTTGAGTAGTATTATCATTTCGAAACAGTTACAGAACACCGTGATAAATTAAAATGTATTCCGTTTTGTTTTTGTTTCCGTATTGAACGGCGGCGCCTCTGTCACCTCTTTCTTTGTGTTCCACGTGGTTGTGTTAAATTTGAGGACCAGTGGAGTGATATATATATATATATATATCCTATGTTTGTTGCCTGTTTGGAGGAAGTGCACGTGGTGCACGTTGCATAACGATATTCCATTTGAGTGCTCCATACCCTGTCCTACTTAAGCAACCTAGGTCCTTGGTTAAAGACCGATATGAAATATGTTGTGCATTAATTTCCCCTCTTAATTTGTAAATGCCAAAGCTCTACTTAACGGTGCAACTGATGCCGTAGTATATGAACATAAGTCCCAATTGAGTGTTTCCTAGAGAACATCTTTCCCCCGACGACCAATAACCGCTATTAGATGCTTAGAATGCAGCAGTTTCATCTTTCCCATGCCCTGAGGCACTGCCATTTTTCACACTACTGGCTCCAATGTGTGTGAATGTGAAAGGGGGGGACACAAACAAACAAACACACCTGCAGCTCCCTGCTTTTCCAATATTGATTTATTTTCTGTACTAAAAAGAAATGTGCCTGTCTGCTTGAGGCAGAGTGTGTACAGGGAGAGGAAGGGCGTTGAGACTCGTTTGAATGCGCTCCATTCCACAATAAATATGAGTCCTGTTGTTAAATAATATCCAATGTCCATCATTTGGGGGAAAAGTGAGTTGCCAATAGCAGGGACAAGAATTTGGCTCCTCTTTACAGAAACTCAACCCCTTTCAGGACTTCATTTCATTCTTATTTGCATAATGGACCCTCAATTTCCTGCGTGGTCCCTGTAGCTCAGGATCAAGTCATCAATGTTGCCCTCTGAACTTTTTGCTCCCGTCTCACCAGTGAATAAATACCCACACATTCTCAAAAGACTATACTTACATGGTCTACCATCGACTGCACTGTGCATGATTTCATTTAACAATATTTGAACTTTCGTTTCCACAGAGTACTGAAACTTCTATGGCTCTGCACTTTACACTGTATGACACTAAGATTTCTACAGACATCTGAGAGAGGGATTCAGGATACATTTAGTTCACATTGCTAAAACAGAACTTTTTTTTCACCAACCTAATGAAGGCAATTCAACTGCGGTATTCATTATGCCCCACAACCCCTATATTGTCAATGAGAAAATACTTGACTCTTCTTTCAATTTTCAATTCATATCTCGTGTGAGTAAATAGAGTAAGCAGGATCCATATGAGCACACACAATCAATGTCATTTTTGGTATGATGACTAACTGTGAACGCCCCTCTAAAAACAATGTTATCTTATAATATGTACAGTATTCCGCATTAATCTTGTTTTGGACAGCTGTATGTGGTTATATGTAGAGCCCCACCTTGTGGACCGCATTAGTAACTACAATCGCTGCGGTATTTCAAGTAGCATCGTGGATTTTATAGCTCACTACACTGCCCCTGCACTGCGGGGTGTGGGGCTTCAGTCCATGAATGACAGACAGAGAGAGGGAGGTTGTAAAACTTCATTACATGGCAGAAGGTCACATGAGAGTTAAACAAGTAATAAAAAGAAAGTTTTGTCCGCAGGTGGGGGGAGCAGCAGCACAATACTCAGGAGCAAAGCAGAGACCGGGGTGGGCAGGTAAGAAGGCGGTTCCTGGCGGGGGTCCGGGGGTCACAGGTTTTGGCAGCACTGCAGTTTGTTGCCTCTTTGCCCGTCGGTGGTGGGCGGGACACAGAGGTCAACTACGTTGTTGCCTGGAGACTCGTCGTGCGCCGACCGGTCGGCGATCTGCTTCTGTGACACGATGCGGTAAATCTCTGCGGAGGAAATCAGCGCTTTCACAGTCAGCGGGAGCAGGGATAAAGGTTATGACACCCTTACACAAATCAGAGAGTGTGGCTCAGCAGGTAGAGCGTGGGGCTGACAACGCTGAGGTTGTGGGTTCCATTCCCATCGGGACCACATATACTGAAAAATGTATGCTTTGGATAAAAGCGTCTGCTAAATGGCATATATTATTACATTAAACAAAATACTGTTTAATACAGCTACTGTTCCATACGCACATCTGCAATTGTGATGAATGTACATTTTAACTGAATATTCACATCAGGCACACTGCTCTTTCCAATTGCCTATTAAGATAAAGCTCCATACATTATATGACGCCGCTAGGGCACTGGAGGCCAAAGTGCAGTGTCAGAGTTGCAGCATAAACAGATATTATTGAGATCAGAGTCGTGTCCTTTTTTCCCCTCGTGACTTGCCGTACCTGAGAGGATGTTTTTGAAAGCCTCTTCTACGTTGGTTGAGTCCAAGGCTGACGTCTCAATAAAGGAAAGAGTATTCTTCTCTGAAGATGGACAGGGAAAGAGAGGAAGAGGTTAAGACACAGTCAGGGTTGAAAGCTGGTGACTAACCCACAGCCTCAGTAGAAATGTAAACTATGTAAGTCGCTCTGGATAAGAGCGTCTGCTAAATGCCTAAAATGTAAATGTAAATGTCAGTAGCCTGTGTCCCCGCCCTTCTCCCCTTAGCCAGTGAGGCGCTGTACCTGCGAAGGCGCGCGCCTCGTCGGTGGGCACGGCACGGAGGTGGCGCAGGTCGCTCTTGTTGCCCACCAGCATGATGACGATGTTGTTGTCGGCGTGATCTCGCAGCTCCTTCAGCCAGCGCTCCACGTTCTCGTAGGTCAGGTGCTTGGCGATGTCGTACACCAGCAGGGCCCCGACTGCTCCTCGGTAGTACCTGAGAGAAACAGCGCAGGTCAGACACAGGAAAACATGCGCCTACACCCCCCACCCTCCTCCCAATCTCACTTCCATTTAAGTCTAAATGTTCCTGGTAGTTTATAGAGGGATTTAAGGGCGACGGGAAGCCTCAAGCCTCACACAACACATCCTCAGGTAAACCATGTTAAAGGACACATGCCGATTCATTACATCACTGATTAGAAACCCTGTGAAGATACAGCCTTAGCTATATTTATCAACATATTCAATGAATGTGTTATATGTATCGTACAGGATATCCCACGTTTTATTACATACAGCGATAAATACGTGATCAGTGATACATTTCAAGGCCGTTTCAAAATGTAGACTTCACTCGTGTGAGAAATAGGAAGGTAACGTGTTGCCTTAAAGTCATTACATCACTGATATGAAACCCAGTAAAGATAAAGGCCTCGACTATATTTATCGCCCTGTTCAATGTCATTAATGTGCAAAGGAGGGAAGTTGTGAATTTTAACTTGTGTGCCTGTGACCTCTGTGAATGTTTGCATTATTCAAAGCTCTTAAGTATTGTACCCCATTCACCATCACAGATGGAGTTGTGAAGGATCCATTACCAGACAGGAAACGGACGTAGGTGTGAAAACGAGGGTAATTAGCATATGGCTCATCCACGGCGCTTTCGGCTCCTTTCAGCACAGCTACAACGGGTCTCACTGTTGTGGTGAATAGTGGCCACTAGAGAGGCATCTTCAAGAGTGCGTCCTTCGCTGGTTATTTACGCCTTTTTGACGTTATTTACGCCACTCACTCATCATTACTGAGCAACATAGCAAATGCCAATGACGGCAGTGCCCTGAACAGGCACGGATATCTACTCTGCTGCTAACCATATAAAAAGCTGAGCAGACTTCCGTTTTCTTCCTAATTTTAGCGTTACTGTCCTAGTCACTGGGGTTTTGTGCAAGAATACTAACCACAAGAGTGACGAAAGAGTTGCTTCAGCCCTTTATGTTAAAATACAGTATGAAAGCAGGAACAGTAGTTGCCTTGCGGTTGAACATTTGAGAAAGCAGTTTTAGCAATGGGAGAGTGAAAAGGGGGTGGATCTATAATGGACAAATCGATTTGATTGGTCAAAACAAGTAAGTGATTGACAACACGTGGCTGCCCTGGCCTTTATGGGCTCTGTGACGGCGCACTTTCCCTTCACTAGTACACATAGGGAAGCCTTCTGTTGAAGAACTAAAAGGCTGTGTTTGAGGGCTTCATTCTGGCAGCTGTGCAGATTGACTGATCGTTGCAGAGCGTGGCTCTGCTGGTGATGGGCAGTCATTCGGATAAGCCACCTGGGATGATTTAAAACCACTAAATCTGCACAGAATACATTGCGGCGTGACTTTCCACAAACATGTCCACCTTCAAAGCAGGGCCATGACTAATGCTATTACATTAACCGACTGCCTTTATATGCATTTTAAATGTGGATTAAATGTATGTGAAGCCTGTTTATCCACATCTTTTTCATGTATGTATTTGATACTCTGGGTCCCAGAGGCCTTTTAAAATACATTTTAAATATGTGGCACATAGCCATGCTATGTTGAACTAATCCTAATGATGATAAGTCATTTTTTCCTCTGCATGCTGTGGAAGATTGTACACAGCTTTGTGTCCCCCTGTTCCTGCTACTGGTGAGGTGATTTTCCACAGTGCTGCCAGCCCCTCCCTGCTGCGTCCCCCACCCCCTTCCTGCCCCCGGCCCCCACTCACGCTGAGGTGATGGCTCTGTAGCGCTCCTGTCCCGCCGTGTCCCAGATCTGGGCCTTTATCGTCTTGCCGTCCACCTGGATGCTGCGCGTGGCAAACTCCACGCCGATGGTGCTCTTGCTCTCCAGGTTGAACTCGTTCCGCGTGAAACGGGACAGCAGGTTGCTCTTCCCCACGCCAGAGTCTCCGATCAGCACCACTGCCGTGAGCACACACAAGCTTAGATTTACAGACATTTGCCATGAACTCAGATATTCCCATTACGCTACCTGCACTATTCAGTTATCAGTACATTTCCTACGACTTTGTGGCCCATTATTACTTCAAACGTGTCATTAGGATGGAATGGAATTCAAAAGCTATTTTCAACAAACTGAAAGGGCATTCGGAGCAACAGAACAAGTCATGGCTGAATACCTTGCTTTCTGAAATGCTAAGTAACTTCAGAATTAGAGACAGACTTAGCCTTTGCACAGAAATAATATGGCACAGCTATAATCTTTCATTATAAGAATACGGGAAGAAGAATGAACCTAAATATTGAGGCGAGTGCGGCGGGGTCAAAGTGAGATTACGGTAACGGAAATTGTTATTGTCCTGTCTCCTCAGAGGAAATATGCCCGAACTTTGTCCCCCTGGACATGCTGCAGGAAGCTGATAAAATGTTCAATTGGAAATCTGAGTCGACAGTTTTAGGATTCTTCCCCTCTGCTCCCGCAGTGTTTATCAAAGTGGCCGGACAGGATGCCTCTTGGTCTTTCAACTGTCCATTTTAACAAGGATTTTGCCGTTATGCGTCAATGTGCACTGTGTACAAGTTTTAAGAAGAGAGTCAATAAAGCAGCGAGGTTTTTTTGTACCACGATTCAACCGTTAATTAAATGGTCTAAAATGAAATACAGTAAAATGGAATATGACGCACTGTCCATAGGTGGCTAAAAGTGTTGGGGGGGAAAGACTGTCCATTCGTGATTGATATAGCAAAATTGTTATTTCGGTTTCGAATGTATCTTCTTCGTACCACAGTCGCATTATTATAGAAATGTTTATTTATATTTACAGTATAGACCCCGCAATAAGCCACTGCCATGTGACAATTCCTGCATTCGATTGTGAATTTTAATAACGTTGGCCTAATATTATTGTCAATGAAAGTCACCAAACGTTGTCCTAACATACTGGCTAGCTGGCTAGATTCCTACAGCTGCGGATGTTGCAATGCTACAATGAATGACAGCTACTTGACGAAGCCTATTTCCTTTTGCTAGCTTGCTAGCTTGCAATGCAACACAGAAACAACATATCCAGCTAGCTAACGTTAACGAAATACTATACATTACAAAGTATGCGACAAAAGAAACGACAGCATACCAGCTGAAGGCCACAGAACAACGTGTAACGTCAGAGACAATCTGTGATTATAACGGTAGCTTAGCAAACCGGAATAACGAAACGAGACACGCATTATTAAGCAATGCACAATGCAGCTAGCTACAGCTAAACACGTAGAGTCGTCGATAGCAAGCGCTACTTTTACCTTTGAACAAGAAATCGTATTCATCATCTCTGTTCCCCATGGTTTTGAAAAAGAAAAACACCCGCAGACCCGGTACAAAAAACAAAGCCCTACTTTATTTTGCGTTTGTGATCTAGCTAGCGGCGATCGCGACTGTATGAGTCCCCCTCTTTTCTACCGTTTTGTGAGCCAATGTGCGGGACAATGTGCGGAACAATGCGCTGGCTGTCACACAGACCCGACCGTAGGAAGAAGGGGATCTTCCTGACTCTGCACAAGGAGAGGGAGGAGTCCCTTACGTTCCCATACCATGCACACGATGGTGCTAATGACATTCACGAACAGTATATTCGGATTATTACTTCTTTTTTTTGCTGTAAGGAATACAAAACTGACGAACAGCGCTCTCCAGCTTATCAGACGTCTGGCTAATGAACTTAACGTGTTAGCTTGGCAGCTTTAGTTTCCAGACGAATAACGTGCATTTTGTTTGGTCTGTTTCGTGCTGTTGCTTTGTGCTTACCACGTATTAATGCACATCTTGTAAGTCGCTCTGGATAAGAGCGTCTGTTAATTGCCAAAATGTAAATGTAAGTAAACATCAAGCACAATCGTTAGCGGTAGCTGCAGTTGCTCTGTGTTAACAGTCATGTTGAATGAGCAGGCTCTATTTAGCACTGATAACGTTAGCCTTCTCGCTAACGTTAGGTTACCGGCAAAACGAACGTGTTCGGGGTACAAGCAAGCTAATTAAAGTTAAAGTAAATATCTAAATTAGCTGTAGTTAGATAAGTTGTAGACGACTACAAATATTTTGTCCAGACATAATGATAGTACCCAGCTAGCTAGGTAGAAAGTACATAGAGCTAAGCAGCCAGAATGCTACTGAACTAGATAGCTAAAACAATGTGTAGTAGTCGGTACTTGCTACACACAAGTAACCATCTAAGTTATCATTATTATTATCAATAATAAGCAAATCGCTTATATCGCTGCCCGTTAGTTTAATCGTATCTTTTAAACGGACGAATATGACGCTGAGCTCAGCTAGCTTGTTGTCATGGTAACGGTCTCCACGAAGTTTTGGTTTCTATTGTTAGAAATCGGGGTTTCTCTAAAGTGTTAACTTAAAGTGTTATCTATCGCTGATCACAGTCAGTTATTAATAGGTGGCGTTTAATAGAACAAAATGTCGGCCTTTTAAGACTTATACATACAGCAAATATATAGGAACTATCTACCAATCTTCCAGGCTATAATCGACGTTTGCTTAGCTAGCTAGCTAGCTTAGAAGCTAGCTAGGCCGTGACGTCAGAACAAATTCCCAGCATTCCGCTCGTCCATAAAAACGCGAAGGTTTCCTGCCCGCCATTTCACTCGCGAATAGCTAGTTAGCGTGCTAAGTGGTGTTCAGATTCTTTTACCGTGTCAGGAGATTATCGTTCAACAATCTTGAACATAATCCTTGGAAATAATCCATAATATTCAAATTGATATTAACTAAATTGTTTATTAAGGCAGTTTAAAAGGCTTAACGTCAATAAACGACCACCGTTTTCGTACAATAACCTAATCGAAAGAATCTGCGCCAAAATGTCGACTGATGGCGTTGACAAACCAGGCCTAGGGTAAGTTTGTCGTGGTCGTTGTTTTGTGTCCTACTAATCTGACTACGTATGCTGGCTATAACGGGAGTCGCGTGTTTTCTAACTAGCATTCATATGTTAAATCTCAGTTTAGGAATCAACTAACGTTCGCTGTGTGGCGAAAGTCGCTAGCTAATCTGCAAAGGCGACGGTCAATGTATGAATAGTGTCCCACATATTGCTATAGGCTTCTTCGCTTGCGTTTATGGATTTTAACGTTATATGTGGCGCTAAATGCTTGAATACTTTCTTCAAGGTGTTCGTTGGATTTATAACTATCCCAAGTTTGCTAGCATTACCCACCCGGCAGTGTTCACACGTTTGGCGGTTAACGCTAACTTGACTAGGTAATGTTCGTAGCCAACTAGCGTTACAGGTTGCAAATTTAGCTAACAATTTGCTCCCCTAAAATAAGCAGTAATACGATTTAACGTTAATTGCTCGCTAATCGTGTATCATTGAGTTTAGCTTTATCTTTACATTTGTATGGTTAAAGTTGGCCACATGAGTGATACCGGTTTGTAGAAGCGTGAGGTAGTCGAGTGAACAATGGACGTTCCTGGTTCGCTAGCTGTGCTGCGGAGTTAAACGCATGGAATCGCATTTGGGGGAGGGGGTCGTTTGAGGTGATGAAAGGGATTTGAGACGGCTGGCTAGTGAATGTTAAAACCACAACCTAACGGTAGCTAAATGCAGAAATGTGACCTTTTTTCCGTTTTAAACTAAATTCTCCATTTTGTCTGAAGTGAAGTGAACGGCAAGGCCAACCACCAAGGCAGGAAGGAGAGGCCACAGAAGCGTGGAGGCGGTCGCTTCGAGCCGTACGGGAATCCATCCAAGAGATATCGTGTGTTTGTCAGCAACATACCTTTTGATGTGAAATGGCAAGCCCTCAAGGACTTGATGAAGGAAAAAGGTAACGTCTTTGCGCTAGCTGGGAAGCGAGACCTTAGAATTGTGGTGCACTAGTAATAATTTCGGAGTTTTTGTATGTTTTTGAAATCCGTCCCGTAACAACTTTTAAACCCTACCAGGTCCAATGGCTAGATACAGAAAGACCCCAGTTGGAAACAACGTGGGGTTTGACAGTCCGTGACGCCTGCTCAGAAGAATTTGTCTCGGCACTGCTTTACGCCTTACTATATGCATTTTAGGAGTTTGCTGGCTTTACTCCGCAAACGGAATGTGGACTGTAGTAACATCCATCTAACACCTCTTGTTGGACAGTTGGGTCAGAACCGATATTTCGAACTCATGAGTAATGACTGTGGTTTGTCATGCGGGTCATTTGCAGCACCATTCTGTTGCATTTTGATGTTGAGGTATGCTTTAGGTTACTGCACGTTTCCGGCTTTGATCGAGATGATTTAATGTTTAAGCCGGCCTTGAGTGCCATTGCCCTCCGGGGGCATACAGGTATTTAACAGGATTACATTCGCACATTATGGTTGAGTATGTACTCTGGTATGCGGTGTAGAATAAGACTCGTTTCATGTGGTGAGGACTAGACTAGTTGAAGTCTGTCCCTAGCTCTACTTCACTGTATACTGAGTAGCAAGTTAAGCATAGTAATGCATCGCTAATGCATTGTAAAAACATTTGAGTAAGTTGTGCACACATTCTTACCTGCGCAACTAGAGGTAGTGCTCCTGGCTTTGTCGTAACCAAAACGTCAATTGTACAGCTGGTCACAATGCAACAGCTTTGATATCGAAATGATGCATTGGTCTGCTTGAGCTCAAGTTAATCCTTCACATGTTGTAAAGTGTTTCTTCATAGATGTTATAGTTTGAGAAGTGTAAGAGTTGTTTTCTGGGAAACTGGTGTATATAGTGCATTGTGCAGAAGTTCTATACATTCTGTAGTATTAAATTGCATTCTCTTTTTTTAGGTTTGACACAGCAAGTGTATACTGATGTCTCAGCAAAGACTTTCCTCATGGCGTACATTTTATGGACTTGTACTGGGGATTTGGTTGGGTGCAGGTCTACAAAGTAAAGCTGGCTCAAACTTGTCCTTGTGTTAGCTTTGGAATGGTCCATGTCACTGCTGGATTGCTAATCGAGCATTAAGATGTTGGCCCATGACTGACTGATTTGCATGTTTAGGCCACATTGCCTTGTAAATATTGTTAAACTAGACTTGTTCATCTAATTCGGAACTGCATGAATATTGGCTTAACAGGTGCAGTGATATTTTTGAAGTTTCTACTTCTAGATTAGGCCGTGAATCGATGACGGGTAGTTTATTTGAACTTGTTGAAACATGTTATAGATTTCGGTTGTAATTACCTTTTGATTCTAGAAGCATCCATGTCGTGGTTTCTAGAACCATGAACTTGTCCTTTTGGCTGGTTCGTCCCAAGCTTAAATGATGATGGTGGTGGAAGAGGATTCGGGCAACTGGAAGACTTGTCTGCAGTATCTTTAATTGCACTTGATCATGGCATTGAGGGCCGATTCCACAAGGACAGGTGAAGGCCGTTGATTTGAGCTTTCTTGTAGACCTGTACTAGTATTGTGGTTAAGGTGCTGTAGGAAGCCCTGGGCTTGTTGCTCGAAGGACAAGGCCACCCCTTGGCCATCTGTGTGTGTTCTAAACCCCATTGTTTTCTTGGCTTTTCTCCCTTGGTCTGTGTCGTCTGGAATCTGATTTGTAGTGGGTGAGGTAACTTACGTGGAACACTTAATGGACGCAGAA
The DNA here is from genome assembly GCA_029706075.1 of Aldrovandia affinis. Classification (NCBI taxonomy): domain Eukaryota; kingdom Metazoa; phylum Chordata; class Actinopteri; order Notacanthiformes; family Halosauridae; genus Aldrovandia; species Aldrovandia affinis. Next base: position 316,751 of record JAINUG010000206.1, on the reverse strand, counting down.
GGCAAATCGAGGGTAAGTGCAAGAGTCGAAGCTTGAGTTTCCTTTTCTCTCAGTTTGTCGATGTTCAAAACTTTTTTGATCATGGAAATGAGTCGTGGGTGTACCTTGAAGGGAATTTTCAGACCGTGCTCGGCACCGTGAAACACGGCAGCGATAGCATTGAGGGGATTGTGTCTATGTGGGAATTCGGGTTTTCGAACAGCTCGTCAAAAATGACTTTCAGGAAGCGGTGTTCCCCCTTCCATTGTCGGATTTTGTTCCCCTGGAAGTTCGGCTCCAAATGGGCTCAAGCCCTCAAGACACGGTGGTTCAATGGCTTTTTAATGATGGTTTAAAAGCCATTGATGTTGTACAGATGCACGTTTCCAATATCCACTTTACCCATCTATATTGTCCTTAACCTTGAAGCCTACGCTCTTGTTGTGGGAAGGGTTGATCTGGGTCCGTACGCATTTCGTCCCTTATGCACATTGTAATATTGTGGCACTAGGCGAGTCTGGGTTCTTGCCGTGGCTTAACCATTGTTAGTTTGTCTGCAATGGGTAAGGTGAACCATTGTGAGTAGTGTCCGTGTGGTTGTTAAGTAGGCGCGGACAACCTAGGCAGGGTCTGGATCAACAGGTTAGGGTAAATGAAACTTACTTCTAACTTGATACTTTCCAAGCTTCAGTCGGCCTGTTTTAATGCAACTACTGTTTTCTTTTCCATTGCCCCGTAATGGTGTCTTCAATGAATGAAGGGCTGTGCGTAAGTATCTCTTTCACTCAACTTGGGTTGGTTTTCCTGGTTTGCACTGCAAATATTGTAATGCTTGTGAGATTTGATTAGATTTGGGGGGGGGGGGGGTTGTGTGTTTTTTCTTGTCTGCGTTTGTTGACATTGTAAACTCTTGCAGAAGATTTTAATCTCAGTTAAATTTACATTTAAAAAGAGTGCAATTTTAACAGAGTTGAGTATGAGCGTCGCATGTAACCAGTCCCTTCCTGGTGCACCTCTGCAGGGTTGTTGAGTTTCGGACTGAAGAGCTGATGAAGGCGGCGGTGGAAAAGGTCAATAAATACAACCTGAACGGGAGGCCTCTCAAAGTGAAGGAGGTAGGCGTTATCCCCTGAACAAGTGGATATGCTTATATTCATAAATAAAAATCAGTAAGGGGACGATTTAGGTGGTAGGCTCTTTAAAAAAAAAAAAAAAAAAAAAAAATCACATTTTGCCCTTGTGCCTAATTTGTGACCATTAATTGTTAACGTGGGCGACGATCGATCAAGGAAATTCCTTTAAATTTGCCTCCTCATTCAGATTAAAATCTGAAGTACGGCCGCTGTTGGAAGTACAGCCTCGAGTAATGTATTCATCCTGATTCGCCTTACGCAGAATCCAGCGGCATACCATCAACGGATAATGTATACAAGCCATGTCCATCAGCCTGGATAAGCATGTCTGCTTAGAAATGTTTTGTCAACTATTGGCATTCGTGGTAGACTAATGGGTCAGGAGATATTGATTCTGTCTGTAGAGAATGGATTGTGATTGTACCTGCAGATTTAATGTGTTGCAGTAAAACCTTTAAGCTGAGATGGTTCGTATACAAACCCAAAAACATGTTAAACGCGTTTCAAATGGGTTGTTCTTTGGGTTTGTTTGTTGTCCAAACGAACCCTGGCCCTTGTCCAGACCCCACAGCGCTCTGCTCTTTGGATGGTGGTCGTTGGTTCATGGTTCCCCCTCCTCCCCGCAGGACCCAGATGGCGAGTTTGCTCGGCGCGCCGCTCAGAGGGCGCAGGGAGGCCAAGGGCCCCCTGGTGGCATGGGGATGGGCATGGGCATGGGGATGGGTATGGGCCCGGGCCCGGGCCCGGGGCCTGGTGCTCCTCCCCCCATGGTCAACATCCCCCCCAGCCTCATGGACAACCCCAATATCCCCAGTGAGGTCATCCACGGCCTTCAAGCTGGCAAGATCGGGAGCACGGTTTTTGTTGCAAATGTAAGCCAATGTGTGTGTGTGCTTAATGATGATGCAATGCATTTCACAGGATTGTGGCTCCCCCCCCATATTGAAGTCCAGATTCAGTGGGTGATGAGTGTTTGTAACTGGCAATCTTGAATTATACAGCAGAAACCATACTGTGGCTCTGGTATAGCTGTAAATACAGCTGCTGTTTTTGTAAAACAAAAAAAAATGTTTTCATAGCAATTTCAAACTTCTCAGTGTGGGTGGATTTGGCACATTTTACTTTGCATTGTGTTTTTGCAGACATTGTGCTTGTGTTATAATGGGGTATATTATATTATTATTACGTCAGTCCCTGCCTCTTGGTTGTTGAATGTGGATGACTGCACATATTTTGGGCAAAGTTTAATCTTCTGAATGTACAAAATCATCTGGAACATTGGGTTAGCCCTGATGCCTCTGGCAGTCTGTTTGTTTTTCTGAGCAGTTAATACATTTTTGCATTGGAGGTTAAAGTAAAAATGGTGTTGATGATTTTGTACATTCTCATAATTTTGCATGAAGATGGTCTTGATTCGCACGTTGCTGACTGAGATTTGAATGGTCTTTCCCAGCTGGACTACAAGGTGGGCTGGAAGAAGCTGAAGGAGGTGTTCGGCATGGCTGGTGTTGTACTGCGTGCCGAACTGCTGGAGGACAAGGACGGAAAAAGCAGGGGAATGGGTATCGTCACCTTTGACATGCCTATCGAAGCCGTGCAAGCAGTCTGTATCCTTTTTTCTCATGTCAAACGTCTTCATGCGAGCGGTTTTGAAGTGAAACCGGTTTGCTTTCAGCCATGTTGAAGTACAGTAATACTGAAGGTGCTTTTGGCTGTTGGCTACTATGTGAATGTAGCCTGGTGGCCATTGGCACTGCTGGTAGTGTAATGAATGAACCGGCATACTCTAGATTAATTTGACATTTGTCTGGATTTATTGTGAAATGCTCTGAGACTTCCACTATTCTAGGCTTGGCAAGTGAATGTAATGGACTAATTAAATCAGATTTATTTAGAATTTATTTTGTACAGTCCACCTTTGTCATTGTATGCAAGTGACCATATCTTCGTTCTGACACCCTTTTGCCCACTAGAATCTTCCAAGTCGTTGAATTTTTGTTCACTTGTAACTGAGTAATCACTTTCTGGGAGTGTTCCAGCAACGTGCATGAAACCGTTTCGCGCTACATCGGGTTTGTCAGACACTTAGATTGATAATAACTGAAAGATTCCTTCCCAAGAACACTTTCCTTAATGATGGCTTAGCTATGTTCAACGGTCAGCTCCTGTTTAATCGGGTCATGCATGTTAAACTGGTAAGTAGCATTTACTTGAAAGCATAGGATTTACTTTCCTTTCTTTGTGGGCTTTCAACCATATTTAATGCAAAACCTACCCACTTACTAACAGGATGAAAAATCTGTGCCGAAAGAAGACTTCGGTCCACCCGAGGGGCCACCATCCCTCCCACGTAAGATTATGCTTTTGATTTTACTTAATGTTTCACACGCGGTAAATCTGAACACCTGTTGTTGTTGTTGCTGTTTGTGTGTGTGTGTGTATAAGACCCTTCCCTTTGGTCCTTCTAGGTGGGTTGAGTGGGATTGGTCTGGGACTGGGACCTGGTGGCCAGCCCATTGACACACACCAGATTAACAGAGGTGGAAGCGGTTCTGGAGGAATGGGCAACATGGGACCCGGAGGTTAGGAACTTTGCTTTTTGAGCTGCTCAGAACATGGGATTTGGTTACCAATGTGTGCATTTAACACTCGCTTTTTCCTTATTTTCTAGGAATGGGTGATGGAATGGGTTTTGGTGGCATGGGCAGAATGGGAGGTATGTTGTGAGCTGAATCAGATACTACTGTTGTAAAGTTTGGGTGTCTGACCCTGGTCCTGAAGGGCCACACGGTGTCCTGGTTGTTCTTACTCGGCATTTATTTATATCAAATAAAGGTGTTGAGTACTGTTGAAAACCCAGACCAGTGTCCCATGTGGCTCTCCAGGGAAGGGTTGGACACCTAAGTTTGGAGTTGAGTTGGTTGGAGTTGCCTTAGTTGCTGCTGAAAACCCAACATTCAATGTGATCATTTAAACACTGAAGTTGAACATCCTGATTTGAAAACTTCATTCCTTGAATTTATTACCCCCTGCAGGGATGGATAATTATGGTGGAGGTGGGATGAACAACAACATGGAGCGCTTTGGGCCGTCCGGAATGGGCCGCATGAATGGTATGTTCCGGAACTCCTGGCACACGCTCTTTACGACCGTCTTTTCTAACTTGCAATGCCAACCGTTCTTTGTGCTAATGACAAACTCTTCCGTCAGATGTGGACCGTGGGATTGGTGGCGGCTTCGATCGCGAATTTGGCAGGAACGACATGGGCATGTCCCGACGTAACTTCGGGGACTCTGGTGAAAGGGGAATAGGTATGCATCGCTTTTTAAATTATGAGTTTTAATTATGTTCTACTGATTAGTGGATATGACTTTTCCCCCCCAAAATGGTACATGGCCTTTTGGAATAACTGTTTACAATATTGGATAAAAGTCCCATGATGGTGCATCACTTATCCAACAAGTGTTCTGAATGCAGCCAGCCTACATTCTGGAAGCCATTTCTTTGAGAGTTGTAGTAATTTCTATTAAGCTGAACTTACTAACAACCAACAGTATGTTTTGTTTAGTGATCAAGCAATGAGACCACTGTGGACAGTGCAGAAAGGAGTGGTTAGCTTTCACTCTTTGGAAGTTGATGGTAATTAGATTGACATGAAAAGAGCTAATGAGTCTTGGCCTCCTAATCAGAATAAAAGTATACAGGAAGCCACTGGCCCTGTGCCAAATGGACTCTTCGTGCTATATGCAGAATGGCCCTTCTGTTACACAGAGGCTTAAATATACTTCACTTTAAATACACGTACGCAAGATTGCTGCCACGCGTATCCTGCGGTTGTTGGGAGCGTCCTTTGTGCACATCCTCAAGAAATGTATGGTACACGGGGTGCAATACCAACATAAATTGTGGGGAGGCAGTATACCAAGTGTGATGTCGAGTCTGTGACTGACTGAAGAGACAAACAGGAAGAAAGTGAAGAACAAAAATGTTTGTAACGGTTGACAGCCCCCATAGTGGATATAGCTTTTAAACACCCAGACAGACAAAAAGTATGCAGTGAAGTATGTGAACAATGCTTCTCGCGTGGCCTACATGTGATTAAGTCAAGTATGTTTAAGCCTTTAGAATTCAAAATATCCAATGAATTAAGGAATGCCTTGCTCAGCCCTGCTGTGCAAGTGACCGCAGGGAGTTGTGTGTGTATATATGCCATTTAGCAGACGCTTTTATCCAAAGTGACTTACAGTAGTGAATTTCGGTATATGTGGCCCCAGTGGGGATTGAACCCACAACCTAAGCGTTGCCAACACCATGCTCTACCCACTGAGCCACAGAGGACAGAGTTGTGACCCTGATGCCTAACCCACGCTGGTCTGTTGCAGGCAGCTCATTGGGCATGGACCGCATGAGCTCCAGCATGGACGGCATGGGCTCCGGAATGGGCCGCATGTCTGGGATGGAGCGCATGGGGATGGACCGCATGGACCACATGTCCGACCTGGACAGGCTCGGCGGTCCGGCCTACGACCGCATGGGGTCCGGCCTGGACCGCCTGGGTCCCAGCGCCGACCGCCTGGGGTCCGGGCTGGACCGCCTGAGCTCCAGCGCCGACCGCCTCGGCCAGGCCGGGTTCGACCGCCTGGGCCCGGCCAGCCTGGACCGCATCAGCTCCGGGATGGACTTCATGACCCCGATGGGCATGAGCTCGGGCCTGGACAGGATGGGCTCCAACTTCAACCGCGTCGGCTCCGCCAGCATCGACCGCTTCCCCAGCGCCGGGCTCGACCGCATGGGCTCCTCCATGGACCGCATGGGTCCGTCGATGGACCGCATGGGCCCTTCCATGGACCGCATGGGTCCGTCCATGGATCGTATGGGGCCGTCTCGAGTGGGGGGCCAGTTTGACAGACCTGCCGATATGGAGCGTGGGGCCTTTGGGAGCCCCTTCGGGGGAGCAGGTGCTGGAGGGCCTGGTGCGGGAGCCAATCCCAGGAAAGGCTGCCAGATCTTTGTCAGGAATGTGAGTGAACCCCCCTAAGTACTGGAATGTTTGGGAATTTGGAAACTATGTAAATGCTGATTTGATTTATTTTGATTTGTTACTGTGCCGTACAAACTTTTATCTTCAAAACATGCAATACTGTACAATGTTTTAAAGGCTGTATGGATCTTGTGGATTAATGTTGTTTTCTTTGCTTTGTAGCTGCCCTTTGATTTCACCTGGCAGATGCTGAAGGATACCTTCAACTCATGCGGTGAGAACATTTATCTGTGAAATCTTGCCAATCTTACAATCCATCTCCTGAGTCTACTTGGGGTTGCAACATGGCTGGGCCGTAGGACGCATCTGATGCCTTTGTTGTTTTGTTTTTTAACAGGTGTTGTGCAGTATGCCGATGTCAAGATGGAGAATGGCAAGTCCAAGGGTTGCGGTGTCGTCCGTTTTGAGAATCCCGAGACTGCGGAGCGAGCCTGCAGGACCATGAACGGCTACAGGTTGAACGGGAGGGAGATCGACGTCAGGATCGACCGAAACGCTTAAATCTACCAACGCGACTCTTATGAAGTTCCTGTTCTATGAAGTCCCTGTTCTGTCTCCCCTTCCCCCCTCCCCCCCATCTTTTCCCATGTTTTAGGCCTATAAATTGGTGCAAGAAATATGTACTTTTTGTTTGCTTGCTTGAGTTTTTAGTGACCAAAATTTTTATTTTACCTTTTTTTTAAAAACCTCAATGCTTCGATTGAATTTCATTGCCTTTCCTATGTAAGGTGTTTTGATAATAAATGCCAATGTTTGAGGCCTTCAGTCTTGGGTGTTTTCCTTAATTGTCAAGGTATGTAGAATGCCTCGATGTCAGTGGTTTGAATGGTAAGGCTGGCATGTAAATCACTGAAATTTGTAGTTCATTTTAAACCGATATTTGATGGAGTGATGAATTGTTAACTATGATTCCACCTCAATATATGTAATTGGGTATGAACCCATATAAATTGTTGATAGCCTAACAATCATATTGGATTTTCTTATGGCCAGGAGTCATTGCCTCAAAGCACAACCACCTAGTGTGTGATTTTAGCAGATTATTTGCATAGTATTTCCATGGATGGTGTTTCACATTTTGGAGGAGCTATTGGTTTGGAGGAAGGATTTTTTTTTGACGAAGTTCGCTTGGTCTGGATCAATACATCGTTGCAAATTACAATTGATTATGGTATTAAATTGATCAACAATGGACTATATTTTACACACAGTTGATTGTTTGGTTTTAAATCAGAGTTCAGGACTAGGCTGCCACTAAGGAAGGGACCCGTTTCTGAAAGCCCCAGTGTCAATCTTTTCTGTCAGTGCAGAATGGAGCTTTATTTGCCCTCGAGAGGGAACTTGTCTTGCACATACAAGTGGCAGCAGTGCAAAAACACACTCACAACATGCAGCACAATCACAGTCCGTATGAGTTGTAGTTTTGGCCATTATAAATGTAGCACTGTTTGAGCAATAAAATTGCCTGAGCTTCTTTGTGTTGCCACAGTGCAGCATCTTGTTTCTCCTGTCAACATTCCAGCCACTTGTAAATCTTTTTATTTTCTAATTTGGCATGTAGGAGCTGGTTTATGGAAGGGGTCTTCAACCTTACCTTGTCCAGGGAGCCCCTCTTGGGAAAAGGAGGCCATGGATCCCTGATTATATTTGGTTTTAAAGGTTTTTGGGGGTTAATTTAGTTAAAACCACTGAATAATACTATTGCATAGAAGGCAATTGAATGAGGTACACTAAAATGGGTTACTACTGTTGAACAAAAACAATTTTGTAAAAAAAAAAAACATTTATATTTTAACATTTATATTTTAATAGAGGTGATTCTAAATAATGTGATTTCAACAGGGAAAGAAATCATAAATGTGTGCCTGTGTGTATATGGAGGTTGAACAATTGTTCAAAAACTGAAGATCTTATCAATGACAAATGACTATGAAACAACTTGCAAACCTAGAGTAGATGTGACTCAACGTCAACATGGAATGAATGTGGGGATATTTTTCTACGTATTGTAATGCGAGCATTTATATTGCGCATTTCAAGGAACCTGACGCGTTTCAGTGAAGAGGGGAAACTCGCCGCAACCACCACCGAAGTGTGGCACCCACCTAGGTGAAATGTATATTTTCTGACAAACCTTTGCAAAACCGAGCATAAGATTAAAATAACGCATTAAATAACACATTAAAATTAAAATTACTCTAATATACACTGCTTTTTGAATAGTTAATAAACTGGGAATCTGATCATGTCTAACCAATTGCAAGACAAGTTGCATCCTGAATTGTCTCAAGTGGTCAGAGAAAAAGCCTACAAGTCGTATAGCTTATAATAATGAGGGATTTGTGCTTATCTGAGTTCAATGGTTTCGAAATGGACAATTAAATTATTGTAAATAATGCATTCGGTAGATGCGACTATCTTTATTAGATGGTGCTACATACCCGAGCATTTCTTGTATTCTTAAAGTTGAATTTCACAGTCAAGAAGACCCCCACGCTTACTGCACCACCTCTATTTGCATAGAAACGTCCAATCTTCCGGACCGCCACGTGAACACGTGTTCTGACGTCAGAAGGTCAGCTACAAAAAAAGGTCACTGGATGGTATCCAAGATGGCGGCCTCCTTGTGCCAGTGTTATCGGGTGAGATTCCTAAATAAGTCACACTTTTGTCACGTTAACGTCTCGGTTGCTGATCTTTGACACGCCGCTTCAAGAAAGTAAGGGATGCTAATGCGTAGACGTAGCGCTTAAGCGAATGGCAAGGTCGTTTATAACACATGAGATGCTGTTTAGCTGGCTACTCAATTGCCAAGAACAGGATGTGATCGAGGAAACATACCGGGTTGTCTGGGCCGTGATTTGGATTATTAAACATTTTAAATTGTGGAAATCAATCCAATTGAAGGCCTCGCCCCAAGGTTATATTACATATTGTTCGATTCCTTCTCGTTGGTTTGTTCTAAATAAATTTGAGGCGCTAGATGGCTACCTAGCTAAGCTAGCTACATCCCATTCAATGATGGCCATGCCTATGCTATGGTATCGATCGCACTAGTTGTGTAATTTAAGAACTATGACCTACCTGGAAAGTTAGTAAACAGTCTGAAGATCAACCCTCACGTCAATATTGGCACGTTACGTAGATGTTTACAATCCAAATTAATATGTAATTTATAAAAGTTTTGCTTGCTAGCTCAGTATTTCTTACCCGGTTTATATGTCAGAGTGTGTGGCTAGGTGTACGTATAGTCACTTATTTTTGATACCTATTTTTTTCGAAAATATGACACGGTAATATTCTAGTCTTGCATGCTAAATTTGGCATATTGTTAATAAATGCATTAAAATCAGCTCACATTTATACACATCTTGCACGAGAGAACTTGGTATCGGGTAAATTAACAAACTAAACTGTAGGTGGCAGCAGCAGTAACGTTATGTGTGTGCTCCCAGTACAGAGTATAATTATTTTCTGTGAGTATGCGGCTGCTTATGTCATATATAATTTTAATATGACTTAAATGCTATACTCCCCTAAATTAAAGAGTATAGTCGTTAGCCACCAATAGAAAATAACATTGCCTTGTTTCTGCTGTAAAATAGCGTTTATAAGGTGTGTGTTTTTCTTAGTAACATTTCGTATACTAGAGGCTTTTGTTTTAAATGTTTACATGTTGAATGCGTATACATGACTTCTGGCTCTGCGCTGTTCTTCCTAGCTCTGTGTCCAAAGGAACTGTGTTCTCCTGTCCACCTGTTCCTACTCCTCCACATATAACAGAGCACATGCCTACAGGATATGTGCGTCTGTCCCAAACTCTTCACAGGTAACGACAATACCCTGCTCATATTTGCTACAAAAGATTATTATTATTAAGGTTACTAATGTCATGATAATTGCTTTTGTCTCTAACCATGTGTGTGCAACTCAAATGTTATTTATTGTGGTGTGTTAAGTGTGTGGTCAGATCTCTCTGTGAAGTCCTGTAATTGCTAGCCACATGGCAAATCGATCTACTGTATGCATTTTGCCAGAAATACTGTACGTGTCACAGGTTGAGATGTTAAACATAATCCAAGCCACAGATTTGAAAATGTTACAAACAGAAACCCGTTCAGTGGTTTCTTCGATGCTGGTGCCCTGTCCCAGGTACGGCATGCCTCTGGTGGTGGACGGGGAGGGGGACGAAGGGTTTTTGGGGGAGTTTTTGGACGGCCTGAAGCAGGAGCTGAGCAAGAACAAAGAGATGAAGGAGAACATCCAGAAGTTCCGTGAGGAGGCCAAGAAGCTGGAGGAGTCCGACGCGCTCCAGCAGGCCCGGAGGAAATACGTGAGTGCTGTTCGGCTCCTCGTTCTTCAGCTGCTGTTCAGAATCAGACTAGGGGACCTGGGGTGACTGAGGTGATTAGGGACTAGGGTGAGCCAGCATGAACTTGCTGAGAAGCGTGCACGGTTGTCTCCAGTGGGTGTTGCCATGTGGGTGGGTGAATTCCATCTCGAAGGAAGCAGAGTTCGCTGCCCTCGGGTAATTGGCTTGCCTCGTAGAGATGGGCGGCGAGTTCATGTGTGGAGGGCAAATCGAAATAGTAGAGGGTGTAATTGGCCACTTAATTGGGAGAAAAACTGGACAAAAAAAAAAAAAAAAGTAAAATAATAACATTTAAAAATAAACGCAGAGAGATGAGGCTGGGTTGATCCATTGTATTTAACATTGTTTTTCAACAGAAATGCATCTCAGAATGGAAAGGAGTAATCAATCTCTGCCCACTTTGTAATCTTAAAAGGATTTCCAGGATTTATTCTGCAATAAAAATGTCTCTTTTACCACTGTCCATGATTTGTTGGCAGCATTGATGTCATTCTGTTAGTGCATCGATCAGATTGACATTCTCTTGGACATGAACCTGTTTCTGTGGATACGACTGGATCCCATGAGAGATTGCGACTGTTTTCAGTGCGGTCTCTCGATATCACAAACCTCTCGTTCTCGTTCCTCCGTTGCCTGTAGAAAACGATCGAGTCCGAGACGGTGAAGACCTCGGAGGTGCTGAAGAAGAGGCTGGAGACGCTGTCGGAGACCGTGAAGGAGGTGAAGAGCGGCAGCCACACTGGGAAACTCCAACGACACATTTACATTTTACATTTTACACTTTAGGCATTTAGCAGACCCTCTTATCCAGAACGACTTAGTTTACATTTCTGTACATACAATCCATTTATACAGCTGGATATTTTACTGAAGCAATTCAGATTAAGTACCTTGCTCAAGGGTACAACGGCAGTGTCCCCACCTGGGAATTGAACCTGAAACCTTTGCGTTACAAGCCCAGTTCCTTAACCATTATGCGACACAAACTCCCCCATTTGTGGTGCTGTGCGTCCACTGTTAAGAGTTAACATGTATTCACTGTACATCTGTCCATGCCTCCTTTTTTTGTATTTTATCATTACATTCTTATTGAGGGGTTCATTTCCAATACTGATATATTTGGTGATTCTGTGTGGCTCAGTAGGTAGAGCATGGCATTGACAACGCTTTGGTTCGATTCCCACTGAGACCACATATACTGAAAAATGTAAAATGAATGCATTTTTATTACTGAATTTCAAGTTGAATATTATATAAAAATGTTATGTTATTTCTATATATTTTCTCTCTATGTATAAATAGCATATATATATATATATATTTGGCATTCAGCCCTTCCCCTGTGATGACCCCTCTGACCCACCCCACATATGTGGGGGCACTGAGTGAGTGAGTGGCGTGTGGGGTGTGCGTGTCCAGCAGCAGAGCTTCAGGTGGTGACGCGGTGCCCTGCGCTTGCCTTGCAGGGCCTGGAGGAGGTGAGCCGCAGTGACCTGGGGAAGAGGATCAAGGAGGGCGTGGAGGAGGCGGCCAAGACGGCCAAGCACTCGGCCGAGTCCGTGTCCAGGAGCGGCGAGCGGCTGGGCCAGAGCGGCGCCTTCCGTGCCATCTCGCAGGTCTGACCACGGCGGTGTCGGTCCATCTGCACAGAACCGCTCGAGGCCTTCCTGTCCTCGCCGAAAGTGTTCGCCCCCGCGGGCCCCTTTCGTCAGATATAACGGCGCTTCCAACTGTTCCTAATAACTCACTGCACACAGAAGTTTTTCAAGATGTTGCTTATTTCTCACGTGACTATAATTATGGCTTTAGTCTGAATATGTGTGGGGGAGTCATATTAATTATTAATATTGGATATTTTACATAATATCCAATAGCTTATGTAATATTGGTTACATAAGCAAAATGTGGATGAAATTACACAGGAAACTATGTGCTTGTGTTACCTTCAGTACGGCTGCTGCTGTTGTTGTATCCAGTTGCAGTGTGTTGAATATTCCCTGGGGGAGTTTCCCCCTGTATGGCGGGCTCCTCTTACACCTGTCTGTGGCCCCAGGGCATGGAGACGGTGAAGAAGGAGATCGATGACCTGGGACAGAGTGGCCCCTACCGGCCGCCGGCACGATTAAGAAAGAGAAGTGACTTCTCGTCTAAGGGAGGGGGGGCGACTCCAAGGTCTTTGAGGCCAATGAGTAAGTCCCCCATCCTGCTCCCACTACACTGTCAGTCTTTACTGTGTTACTGTTTTATTTTTAACTTTTTTGTTGGTAAAACCTTTTCTTTCCAATTTTTTTTCTTTTCTCCCTCAATTTGGAAACCCCATTGGTGATTGTAGGCCCCTCCCAGTGCTGTACTTTCTGAGGCTCTGTAGGGTGCACTCTCAAAGCCAGCCACTGCTTCTTTCCAGAGGACTCACTATTCAGCGTTTATGCAGGGAATGCTCTGCTGACCGAAACCCTGCTGAAAAGACACCATGGCCAATTGTGTGTCACACCATGAGACTCCTGGCCATAGTTGGTTCTGTGATGGTCAGGATATCTATTTCGGTCTGTGGGGCACGTCACCACACTAACAACCAGCGCTTCAGCTGGACGCACTACCTGGATTCTCCAGCAGTCAGTCTTTTAAAAAAATTATTATTATTATTTTTATTTTGTTTCAGTTTTTTTTCCTGTTTTTCTCCCAATTTGGTGGCCAATTATACCCTCTATTTCTTTTGATCCGCCCACAAACTCGCCGTCCGTCACTACGGGGCAAGCTAATTCCCAGATGACCCGCCTCCTCCAAGATGAAACTTGCCCACCTACTCTGTATAGACTCCCTTCCCGCTCATGCAAGAGAGCTTGCAGCATCTGCGTTATGATTATTCAGCAAATTCATGTTGTGCCGTTTTTACTCCAAAAGGCAGAATTTTGATATCAGGACCTGTGTTTCAGAGAAGCCACAGGCGTCGTGCTCCACAAAGACTCAAAGTGGTACCAGCAGTGGAAGGACTTCAAGGACAACAACGTGGTTTTTAACAGTAAGAGTATTCCTCCCTCACACTTTGTTTGGTTGCCAGGGAGTTTTTCCTTGCCACTGTCGCCTTAGGCTTGCTTTTTGGGGGGAATGTGTAGACTTTTCATATTTCACATTCACTTACAGTATTCCTGTCCCAAGGCCAAAGGGAACATTATCCATGTTTTGATTATGTAAATCCAGGAAAGGAAAGCCCTGCTTGAAAGTACTGTTTTATGACGCTGTTACGGGCATAGTGTTATACTCGTTTTAACCAGTAGGTGGAGCCAAGAGACCATGAAATGGCAGCATTACCTCAAAGCCAGATCTCAAAACAGTGGTTGATGTAAAAAGGTGGTGGGAAGCAACCCGTAATTAACTAGAAAGTAGAAAGGGACAGTTTCCTTGGAGATACAGGGAGAGACGTTGAGGAGCAGATGTGGCTCTTGCTGACAGCTAGTACAGGCTGGAGAACAGTCCAATAAAAGCCTTGTTAACCTTGGAGCTAATGAGGCCCCACTAACGAGCACTGGGTATTGGGAGCACGGACAGTCCCAGGGTGTCAGTTGGGATGGGGGGGTGTTTACAGTTTTTCAGAAACGGTTTCAAATGGTGGCTATAGACTATAGTTCAAAATCAGGGAGGAGACATTTGTCATTTGTTTAATAGGCGGGCATTAAAATTGTGCATTTTTTCAAATGTATTTTTGCATGGGTCCATAGTCCCCCGCCGCCCGCTCACAGTGGACCTCAGCGTTCAGACCGCGCGGGTCGGCGACCGGCGTATCCGTAGACGTAACTAGGAGACGCTGCCTGTGAAGTGGCTCATAAATCACGGCTGCCGCGCTCAGTGGAAAACGATGAGCTGTGGCCCCCGCCGCCCCGCCCTCTTGTTGTTCCCGCGGGGTCGGGCTGCACCTGCAGCGCCCTGGGGCCCGGGGCAGGCTGGAGCGCGGGGCCTGGGGGGAGTAACCGTGCCGTGCCCGCCCGCGTCATTACCCAGCTGGCAGGGGCGGGGGGGGGGGGGGGATCGGCTGCTGTGCCACCTGAGCCTGGCGTTCTCAGAGCTCCGCCGTGACGTCTCGCCTCCTGTCTCCGCCGTCGTCTTTAGGGTTCTTCGAGATGAAGATGAAATACGACGAGAGCGACAACGTCTTGATCAGAGCGTCGCGGTCCGTCACGGACAAAGTCACGGACATCATCGGTAAACTTTCGCCCCCCCCTCTAAACCACACCTGCATGCTCCTTCACCCATATGCTCCACTCTACTCCAGTACCACTGATACACAATGGGTAAAAATAGGTATTCACCCTCTTTGGCATTTTTCACATTTTCTTTTCTTTCTTTATGGGATCAAAATGGTTTTTCCCACTGGTCAACAAAAAAATAATCTATAATGTCAAATAAAAAACAACTGTAAAGATTTTTGTTCATTAGTTACAAATAAAACCGACAATAATTGATTGTATAAGTATTCAGCCCCTTTTCTAAGACACCCCTCAATAAACTCTGTTGCACTCAGCTTTTTATACCCACTTTATGTTCTACTGAGAGCAGTCAATGTTCCTGTCAAATCAGACCGTTTCTCCCCAACCATCTCCAGTGTGACTAATTCATTATTTAAAATGGTCTCGTTCCAGTTGATCAGTATTTTAACGTACAAAAGTATCTTTGAAGACACCGGTTACAGCCAGGATCATTTGAGGACCTTGTGATCTTGGGTTTGTCCGGGCAGGTGGGCTGTTCTCCAAGACGGAAATGTCTGAGGTGCTGACGGAGATCCTAAAATCGGATCCCAGCTTCGACAAGGACTCCTTCCTGAAGCAGTGTGAGCGTGACATCATCCCCAACATCCTGGAGGTGAGCCTTCTCCCAGTGCATTGTGGGCCAGCTGCTTTCTCCCAGTGCATTGTGGGCCAGCTGCTTTCTCCCAGTGCATTGTGGGCCAGCTGCCTTCTCCCAGTGCATTGTGGGATGTCTGGGGTGCAGTGCATCGTGGGCCATCTGGGTTGCAGTGTATTGTGGGCTGTCTCAGGTGCAGTGCATTGTGGGCCATCTGCAGTGCAGTGCATTGTGGGCCGTCTGCGGTGCAGTGCATCGTGGGCCGTCTGCGGTGCAGTGTATTGTGGGCCGTCTGCAGTGCATCGTGGGCCATCTGCGGTGCAGTGCATTATGGGCTGTCTGCAGTGCAATGTGAGCCATCGCCTCAGTGGCTTTTCAGGGGTTTTGAGGGAATTCTGTAGCGGTGTGGGTCCTCATTCCGTCTCCTCTCTGACTGCAGGCCATGATCCGTGGAGAACTGGAGGTGCTGAAGGACTGGTGCTACGAGGCTGTGAGTGCCATTTGGACTTTGCGTGGATCATTAACTAATTATTAATTACATTCGTTGCCTCGGCCATCGAGCTGTGAAGGGTGACTGGTGTTGCCCTGGTGTCAGTAAACCGCCCCGCTGCAGGGAGGTGTGAGTGGTGTGCTCTGTGGCCGGGGGCTCAGTGTTGAAACCCTGTCTCCTCCCCCCCCCCCTGCAGACGTACAGTCAGCTGGCCCACCCCATCCAGCAGGCCAAGGCCATGGGGCTGCAGTTCCACTCCCAGATCCTGGACATCGACAACATCGATGTGAGTCTCTGTCCTGCCTGTCTCCCTGTCTGCCTTTCATGCGTTATTTGCCCAGATTAGCATGTTTTTCGAGGGGGGCCTGACCATGAGGTTAGCGTACCTTAGTACAGAAACGCGTATCATTCAGTCACACATAATCTTAATACAGTATTCTGCGTATCATACGCGCATATGGCACCAAAATCCATGTCCATTTTGGCGTCTGTGTGTGCACTGATGGCGATCAGCCTCCGGTGCCAGGACTGTACCTCTCCGCTACAAGCTTGGTGAAAGTGGTGCAGTTCAGAGAGATAAACCCCACCCACTTTCAGGAACATGACCAGTATTTACTAACCAATCACATGAGCTCAGTGAAGGCAGGTCTTAAGTTGAAGGCGGTGAATAAATCAAGCCACACCGAGAGGAACCGTCTGTCAAATACTTCACACTTCCCGGGGCCTCGGATAGCGTAGCGGTCTAACGCACTCGCATTGACTGGGGCTTTGCGAGTGTGAGCTGCCTATTGCGGTCACTGTTCGAAACCCGATACGAGCTCACTGCTTATAGGAGTGGCCCTGTGTGTGTACGGCGGTGGCTTGGCGGGTTCCAGCTCGGAAGAGGCGGTGCTCCGTCGGATGTCACTGCCGGTTTCAAGACTACAGCAGCGAGCTCTCAATACGAGGGAGGGGATAACTGACATGAAAAATAGGGTATAATTGAATACTACATTGGGTGAAAAATGGGGAGAAAAAACAGCAGAAATGGAAAATAGAAGAAAACAAAACTGACCTTTTCTCTCCGCCTGATGTTTGTTTGCCTCGCTTGATTATCAGTAGGTCAGCGAGTCCGTCAGCTGACCGCTCTGCTCCAGGAGGCATTCCTGCTCTCTCAGTTTCTTATTCCGGTAGCGTTCTCTCATCCTCCACTGACCTGCGCTTACTCTGCAGTTTAAAGCCCATTTAAGGTGGTTCTCTCTCCTCTGCTGCGCGCCTCTGTCCAGGGCTTGTGTTTAGGGCACATTTACATGCAGGCTACACGCAGGCTATACATGCTGTCTCATTTATTCTGTAAACCTACTTGGTAATGATTAAAACGACTTGACTAAATGTGACTCCTACTTCTTATACCTCATTAAAAACAGACACAAAGTAAAAATAGCTTCCACTTGAGATTCAATTAAGAGAAAGAGGCTGTTATCTGTGCGTGGGTACGGATTAGGTGGCTAATTAGAAAGGCTTGATAATTAAATAAAACAAATAGAGCGGAGAGCTAGGATTGGTTTAAAGGTACGATTTCAGCCTCCTCCATTTCAAGCTTACGCTCCGCTACGTGTGTGTGTGTGTGTGTGTGTGTGTGTGTGTGTGTGTGTGTGTGTGTGTGTGTGTGTGTGTGTGTGTGTGTGTGTGTGTGTGTGTGTGTGTGTGTGTGTGTGTGTGTGTGTGTGTGTGTGTGTGTGTGTGTGTGTGTGTGTGTGTGTGTGTGTCACACCTGATGTGAGTCTCTGTCTCTGTGTGTCCCAGCTGGCGATGGGGAAGATGATGGATCAAGGCCCGGTGCTGATCATTACATTCCAGGCCCAGCTGGTCCTGGTGGTGCGCAACCCCAAAGGAGAGGTGGTGGAGGGCGACCCGGTGAGTGCCACAGGGTGGGTGGGGGCAGCTTTGGGGGGGGCGGGTTGTTGGGGGCGGGTTTGGAGTTGGGTTGGGTTGGGTCGGGGTCGGTTGGGGGTCCGGTGGGGGGATGGGGGCGTTTGGTGTGGGTGCGGATGGGTTCGGGGGGTGGGGCAGGTATAGGTAGGTGGGGGACGGGCGTTGGAGTTCAGTTCAGTCGAGTTTTGCCCTTTCCCATGAAACCCAGGCACTACGCTCGCTCACAGCTGACCAGTGGCTGGAAAAAGCTGCTTTTGTGGCTGAACAATCGCAGCTTTTCTCTGTGATAGTGTGTTAAGAGGATGATGATGATGCTGATGGTGATGATGGGGCTTCTGGGAGCTGTAAAGCGCTGTGGACGCCGGAGCCCTCAGATTTAAGGACTGAGTGTGGGCGCTACGCGGCTGATGTCACCCCCGCCTGGGCTGATGGATTATGGCGCCGGCCCGCGGGCCAGGCTCCTCACACCGGCCAGACACAGACCGGGAGAGCGCATTGAGCTGATGATTATCAGACGGCGTGTAAAGGCCCCCCCCTCTCTGTCTGGCCTGAGGGCTCAGGGAGGGGGCGAGCCTTTAATGGGGGGGGTGGGTGTTGAGCTCCGTCCCACCTATTAGGAGTGAGCTGGCACATCGGGCTGGAGCAGGGTGGGGTGGGGGGAACTATGGGCCCACTTCTTCTGTTTTTACTCCCCAACTCCTGCTCCCATAGCAGGGGGAGAGAGAGAGAGAGGGAGAGAGAGGGGGACAGGGATGGGGAGAGAGGTAGAGAAAGGGAGGGGGAGATAGAGGGAGAGGGAGAGGGAGAGGGAGAGGGAGAGGGAGAGGGAGAGGGAGAGGGAGAAGATCTGTTGAAACCCTGACTCGTGCCCCCCCCCCCCCACAGGGGAAGGTGCTGCGGATGATGTACGTGTGGGCCCTCTGCCGCGATCAGGAGGAGCTCAACCCCAACGCCGCCTGGAGGCTCCTGGACATCTCCGCCTCCAGCACTGAGCAGATCCTCTGAGAGGAGCAGGGACCAGGAGAGGACACACACACACACACACACACACACACACACACACACACACACACACACACACATACACACCATACACACACACACACACACACACACACAACCATACACACGACCATACACACACATACACATACACACACACACACACTCACACACAACCACACACACGACCATACACACAACCACACACACACACACACACTCACACACACACACACATACACACATACACACACACACACACACAACCACACACACACACACCATACACACACACACACACACACACACGACCATACACACACACACACACACACACGACCATACACACACATACACTCACACACACACACACTCTCACACACAACCATACACACACACACTCACACACACACGACCATACACATACATACTCATACACACACACACACACACGACCATACACACACACATACACATACACACTCACACTCACACAAATACACCCACACACACTCACACACTCACACACGCAGGCTGTGCTGTCCCTGCGTTGGGCAGGGTGTGTCCCTGGACTGAGTTGCGGTGGTCAGCGCGTCTCTCTCTGACTGACCCTGGATCAGGAGGCTGCTCGTACGCGCCCTGGTCATGTGGTCAGTGCGTCTCTCTCTGACTGACCCTGGATCAGGAGGCTGCTCGTACGTGCCCTGGTCATGTGGTCAGTGCGTCTCTCTCTGACTGACCCTGGATCAGGAGGCTGCTCGTACGCGCCCTGGTCATGTGGTCATGTGGTCAGATCACCCTGCCCCACCGTCTGCCACACTACACTGAGGCGGCCCCCCCTCACAGGATTCAGGGGGCTTTGCCTCTTTGTTTTGGGTGTGTGTCGGGGGGGGGTCCTTTGAGGTAATGCTGTGGCCCACTAGTGCCAGAAATGCCTACAGTTTTGTAAAAAGGGTCAATTGTGTTGTTAAAATTCAGAGAAACCAAATCAGAACCTATATTTATTTATGAAATGTCTTCTATTGTATCCCAGCGGGAACTCTCCAACTGTGTAATAAAAATAAAAAACCCTGATGTGTATGTGCGATACAGAAAACTACAACTACACCCGCATTGACTGGTGCTTTGCGAGTGTGAGCTGCCTATTGCGGTCGCAGTTTGAAACCCGCTTTTGGCTGTCCGTCCCAGGGGGGGGGGGGGGGGGAAAGTCGGCACGAGCTCGCCGAGGAGCAGTAAGGGCGTTTTCCTAAAGCGTAGGTGGGTGAAGTTCCATCTCGGAGGAGGCAGATCACTGCCGGCTCGTGAGGGGAGGGCGAATCAAAATAAATAGAAGGTTGAATTGGCTCCTAAATTGGGAGAAAAACTGGGGGAAAAAGACTGCAGTTTTAGCCTTGCAATGTCAATGTCAATGAACCTAAAAACCAGACCAGATCTGATCCAGCCTGAGTTTCCGAGCAGGTAAGCAGCGTCTGAAAAGCATGGCTGTGCCCTGTGTTTCTGGCATGGCGGGTTGTCGTGAAAGTGCTCTTTAGAGGCCGCTTTGTCTCTGTGCCGACGGCCCGTGCCGATCGATGCGGCCGAACCGGGCGTGGCACTTTGCACGCTCTGCTTGGCGGAGGGGGGCCGCCGCGGTGGAAACGCGAGCCGTCTCCCGGACGATGTGGCGAACTGCCAGCGTGCGCCTGGGCCGCCGTGTCCCCTGAGCCGACCAATCGCGTGCTACGGCTCACTCGCCTCACTGACTTTTTAGGTCTGTGTGGCTCCGCCTCTCGTGGAGGACGTCCAGCCTCTGAACCGGCGTTCATCGGGCTTCCGAAGGGCACTGCGATTACTTGAACGCAGAGACGTGTTCTCTACGTTGTCTGCGCCGACTTGGCCGTCATGGCAACCACAGAGCGGTCACGCATTTTGATTGGACAGCATGTCACTGGAATGAACTGAGCCGTGCGCCGTGTACACAGTGAGCGTCTGAGTTTTCTGTGAGTGGGGAAACCGGGACGGTGCCGCAAGGGTGCCGTCGGTCCTGAAGGCTCCTGTCATTTAAACCGCCGTTTCTCTGTGTGAATAAATTGGCTGGATTGGGTGAAATTGGGCCGTTTCCCCATTATATCTCCGTGCCCTAGGCACTGCAGGCAGTGTGCCATGTTTGAGTAGCCTCGGCGATGTTGCTACCTGTAACACTATAAACAATGTCCAATAAAGACACTGCGCTGCTGTTTGTGAACAGAAATGTACCGTGTCCTCTTTTCGAAATCATATGCAGGTAACTGTCAAAGTAAAAGAAATGCCAACATGAAGTGTCTTAATAGGGTGTTGGGCCATCAGAACAACTTCAGATTGACATAGATATGTGTCTAACTTTATTGGAGGGATGCGACACCATTCTTACACGAGATTCCGTCATTTCGTGTTTTGTTGATGGCGGTGGAAGGGTGGTGGTTGTCTCAGGTGTCGCTCCAGAATCTCTCATATGTGTTCAGTTGGGTTGATATCTGGTCGTGGCATATGGTTTGCATTGTTTTCAGGCTCATCAAACCATTCAGTGACCACTCGTGGCCTGTGGATGAGGCATTGTCATCCTGGAAGAGACCACTCCCATCAGGATAGAAATGCTTCACCACAGGATGAAGGTGATCACTCAGAATGGCTTTGTATTTATTGGTGTTTACCTTTCCCTCTAAGGGGATGAGTGGATCTAAACCATGCCAGGAAAATGCACCCCACACCATAACAGAGCCGCCAGAACCCTTCATCTGCTCTAGTGTTTCCTTTATTTTGGCAGTTACCTATAACTTTTTATTAATTTTTTCTTCTGAAGTCAGAAATGATAATGTCTACATTGCAGCTTTTATATGACATGCAAAGGCGTAATCGTGTGTCTCTTTTGAAGTTGTCTTTAAGGATTGGTGTTCTCAACTTTTCTCCCCACACACCAGAACCCTTGTCCCCTTTTTCCAAAATTTGTTTCAGATTTTTTCCAGTTTTTTCTCTCCGAATTCAGTATCCAATTACACCCTCTATTTGTTTCAATTTACCCTCCCAACACTCGTCTCTACGAGGCAAGCTAATTCTCCGAGGGCAGTGAACACCGCCTCCTTCGAGACGGAATTCGCCTACCCACGTTCTGGAAACTCCTTATGTGCTTCACGGCTCACCCTCCCTCCCCCCAGCCAAACGCCGCCCCCAATCGGGTCTGGTCTGGCAGAGACAGGTTTCGAACCACGTCCCTGACAGACAGCGCACACCGTATCGGACCAGCCAACCGCCGCCTTGACTCTTAAAATGAGCCCGTTAACTCACAGACGTGCTGCTGTGTGGACTTCTGGGTAACCTGCGCTGTCGTGGCAGAGTCGCCGTCGCCGTTGCTCACCTGTTTTGTGGAGCCGCTCACCTGTGTGACCTGACGGCTCTCTGGTGAACACCTGACAGGTGGTCCATACGGGGCGGGCCGGAGGAGGGGTCCTCGTCCTCCCTCGACACCCAGAGGTTGAGCAGGTGAGGCGTGGGGGCGTGGGGGCCGGGTGAGGACAGTGTGTGTGTGTGTGAGGGGGACAGTGTGTGTGTGAGGGGGCCGGGTGAGGACAGTGTGTGTGGGGGACAGTGTGTGTGTGAGGGGGGCCGGGTGAGGACAGTGTGTGTGTGTGAGGGGGACAGTGTGTGTGTGAGGGGGCCGGGTGAGGACAGTGTGTGTGTGTGAGGGGGACAGTGTGGAGGACAGTGTGTGTGTGGAGGCGTGGGGGCCGGGGGGACAGTGTGGAGGACAGTGTGTGTGAGGCGTGGAGGCGTGGGGGCCGGGTGAGGACAGTGTGTGTGTGTGTGGGGGGACAGTGTGGAGGACAGTGTGTGTGTGTGAGGGGGGGACAGTGTGGAGGACCGTGTGTGGGGGGGGATCGATCGCCTGCCATTGGGCCGTGGGGGCCGGCTGATGAACAGGCCTATCGATCCTCACGTCCGTTAACCAGCCGGCCTGTTCCTGCGCTGTCCTGCGTGATGAATCCCCCCCCGCTGTGCTGTTGTGCTGAGGCTGCAGCTCTCCCCCCCACGCTCCCCATCGCTCAGAGAGGACCCCCCCTGCACTACGGGGTACTCACACACACATATATACAAACAAACACATACACATACGCACACAAACAAATACACACACACACACACACACAAAAACACACATACACAAATGCATACACTGCCTCAGTGAAACACACACACATTACTTAGCCTTTAGTGAAACCACAATGCAAACACATTAGTTAGATACATTACATCACAAATTACACAGCAAATTACAGAGGGTAACACAAAAAAGTAGGCAAAAGCCAACTTATTTTGATTGTGGTCCACATGTACCCTGTCCCCTGACATGTATGCACATACTTACTGTACGGGAGAACTGAGCACACACACACACACACACATGTATACACACACACGCACGCACGCCGGGCCCCAGAGCACACACACACACTCACACACACACACTCGCACACACTCACACACACATGTATACACACACACACACACACACACAGGGTGCCTTTACACACAGACCTCCCACCCACGCTCCAGTGTAGCGCTGACATTCAGACGGAGCTGTCCCCTGTGACGCTGTTAGACCAAGGCACACACACACACACACACACACACACACACACACACACACCGGGCCCCAGAACACACACACACACACACGCCGGGCCCCAGAGCACACACACACACACACACACACACACACGTTTCACGCGGTGATCGCTCAGAGACGCGCTTGCACCCGGTCGCCATGACAAACGCGACCCGACACAAGACACCCGTCCCTCGACGACACGCCGTAACCAGGGAGCTGCGGTCTGGCATGTGCTGACACACAAACAACGCGGGACGCGGGCGCTGACAGGAGCACGCTGAGACGCACCCGCTCACTGACACATGCCCAATAACCCCCGAGAGCCCCCTCCAGATTCACTGACCTCAGACCTGTGGCGCTCGCCGCTGCCTGCCACGTTCAGCTGAGCTGGAGACTCTCTGCTCTCTCTAATAAATATTGTATGGCTTTAACGGCCCTGCCTGACCATGGGCCCATAAATTAATCTGAGGAGTTTTTAAAGGTGTAGACGTACTCTGAGTGTACACCTGTGTGTGTGTGTGTGTGTGTGTGTGTGTGTGTGTGTGTGTGTGTGTGTGGTGGGGTGTGTGTGTGTGTGTGTGTGTGTGTGTGTGTGTGTGTGTGTGTGGGTGTGGGTGTGGGTGGGTGTGTGGGGGCTGGACACTGTCGAGTGCCTGTGCTCAAAATGTGGGAGTTATTTCTAGGGAAGGGTTTTTCTATCGAAATACTTGAAGTTTTGCAACAGGTACGCGCTCCCTGTTACCTGTCCGACATTTTTTGTGACTGTGGCCTTTCCTTGTGTGTTGCAGGTCCTTTGCTGTGTCTCTCGGCCACTTCAGTTAAAAAATGTCCCGTCTTTATCTTTGACACGCCTGTAATTGGCATTTTTTCTTGTACGTGTCAGTCTGTAGGATTTGCCCCGAGCGTTTCACAGGGTTTGTGGGCAAAATAGCTGGATTGAGAAAATGTATTTATTTTATTTATTTTTTATTTTGTTTCAGTTTTTTGTTTTTGTTATTTTTCCTGTTTTTCTCCCAATTTGGTGGCCAATTATACCCAATATTTCTTTCAATTCACCCTCCCCCACAAGCCCGCCGCCCGTCACTACAGGACAAGCTCATTCTCCCGAGGCCAGCGATGATCTGCCTCCTCCGAGACGGGACTCGCCAACCTACCATGGATGCCCTTCCGCTCCTCGGTGAGTTTGTGCCGGCTCTCCCTCCCCCTCCTCCCCTGGGGCGGACACCCAATCGCTGCCCCCCGATCAGGGCTGCCGGCCAGAGCCGGGCTGGTCCAGTCAGGTTTCAAACTGTGGTTGCAGTGAGCAACTTGCGTTGCGGGCGAATGCTTTGACCGCTACGCCACCCGAGACCCGGATGGAGACTCCTTTCATGGAGAAATGCAAAATTATTCCCGTTTTTCAAATCTTAAATTATATTCCAAATAGTTGTCTGGTCTGTTTGTTAAATTGTGAGTTTCATTTGGTATTTATATACACTCTGCAGAGGTACCTTGTATTTGTATGTAATGACCTTTTGATTTAGTATGTTGTTCTTCGTAAAAAAAAAAAAAACATTTACTGTGTGTTTTCCACACGCCTGTGCGAGCCGTGATCTCAGCACTGTAACGGATTGATCTCTGAAAGTATCCTTGGCCTGCATTGATTTTGAACTGACCTTTCCTCTCCACACTCTACTCACTGTCCATTCGAGGTGCGCGTATTTTCATAAATCAGGCCTGAGCAGCTTTCAGATGAGAAGTTCTGCGCGGTCGGTGATCTGTCTCACTCCCATGTGTCATCCTCCCTCACGTGCCCACTCTTTCATTTACCCCACTTTGCCTTTCCCCTTTCCCCGATGCTCCATTAACTTGGCCGTCCTTGACTTCTGCCTCCTCTCTCCGTCGAGCCTGGGGGGGGACGGGGGGGGCAGGAAGGGGCTTGTTCAGGACTCGTAGTCCTGGGGGGGGGGGCTTGTTGGGCAGACGGGAAGAAGAATATTTTTTAATCTTTGCTTGCTTTGTTGACATTAAACAAGATGGCTGGACTGATTGTGGGGGAGGTGCATCAAAGCGTGGCGAACGGCAAGCGGGCCCCCAAGGCAGATCGGAGCAGTTACGGACTTCACAGCTGACGGGCGGCACGCTAAAAACGACTCGAGAGGAACGCTCGACGTTAACAGTCAAATTTTCATTGTGCTTGTAAAAGGGGGCTCCCAGGTGGTGTAGCGGTAGAATGTCCGACGATGCCCACTACGACCGGGGTTCGATACCACCCAGTTCACGCCAGTTTCTGCTCTGGCTGGGAGTGCCACTAGGGGGCGGCAATTGGCTGTCCGCCCCGGGGACGAGGAAAGGAAGCCGATATGAGCTCGCTGCGTATAGGAGTGGCTCTGTGTGCATACCGTTATGGTGACGGCTTGGCGGGTTCCGGCTCGGAAGAGGCTGTCGCATGTCACTGCCGGTTTCAGGACTAGGGCAGCGAACTCTCAATATGAGGGAGGGGGATAATTGACATGAAAAAAGAGGGTATAATTGGGAGAAAAATGGGGGGGGGAAAAGCAGAAAGAGAAAGTGTAAAAAAAGGACCCCCTAAGGCTGGGACTGGGGGGGTCTTTGAGTCTTTGTGGGAATGTCGTGTTGAAACTCTGTGTTGCTCGGGGGGGAATGTCACCGTGTCAGTTGCTCGGTCAGCTGTTCGCTGAAGCTCCCTGTCACATCGGAGCTCAAACCCCAAATCCTCCCGTAGCCCCCAGCGGGGCGCGCTGTCGCTGTGTGTGCCTGACAATGGTCGGTACAGGGGGTAAAGGTCAGGGAGGAGTCCGGGGGGCCAGCCCCCAGATCGGAGAGAGAGAGAGAGAGAGAGGGGGTGCTCTTTTGACCCGGTCCCAAGCGCACATCCGTGCCCCGAGCCTCAGTGGTGCTGGTCCTGCACATTCAGGGCCTGGTGGGGTGGGGGGGCGTAATGTGGCCTTTCAACCAGCAGAGAATTACCATACAGGGTTTTACAGTGGCACATTCTGAGAAGGGCAAGTTGGAGGGGGGAGGAAAAGTCACTCTCGATTCCACAGCTTTTTTTATTCTGTTCCCCCCCGGAGCCCTGCTTTTGAAAGGCTACTGTTTCGCAGATACTGTGCGTGCGTGCGTGCGTGCGTGTGTGTGTGTGTGTGTGCGTGCATGTGTCTGCGTGGGGAGGCTGAGTCAAGATTAGCCTGGAATTTACATTACACCGCTGAGCTGAATGACCCCAGTTTTATTAACGCAATAATGTGTGTTGATTCACTGTTGCCTTTCTCTGCCTCTTTTAATGTGAATTCTTATGAGGTTGCCGTTTCTTTCTTTTAAGGTTATCTCGCCATCTTTTCATTTTATTACGCCTTTCTTCTTTCCGTCTCTCTCTCTGCAGTGCTTCTCTTTTATGTTTTTCCTTTACACAATATATTCTCTCAGATGATGTGTCGTTTTTTGGGGGGGGGATATGAACGCAACATGAAAATGCAAGTTTGGGTAATGCTGATTTGCTCTGGTCTGCCTTGGTCATCTTGACCTGATGTGGTCAGGCCTCACCAAACAAAATCGGAAATCATTATTATATAAAAATTTTAAAGAAAATAAAAGATGATCAAATTTGTACTGAACTGGCACTGCATGGCATTAAGCTGTTGCATGTAATACACATTCTGATCATTAATTGGGCGAGAGAGAGCGAGAGGTCACGTCAATCGGAGAGAGAGAGAAAGAGACTGAGAGAGAGAGAGAGAGAGAGAGAGAGAGCGAGAGAGAGAGGGAGAGAGGGGTCACGTCTGATTGAAAACGTCTCTCTGGCTTTGCGGCTCCTGACAGCCGAGTGGAGAAGGGGCTCATGAGCGCATGCCCCCCTGTCAGTTACGGGTCGAGGCAGTGCTCTGGCCCCCCTCCATCACCCCCTTCCCCCCCCCCCGACATCTCCACTCCGGGAGGGGGGAACATGGGGAGGGGGGGGACGTGCCATCACTCAGACGGCGCGCGTTAGCGTCGCAGCGCTGGGTATTCACTGTCCCTGGCTGCCGACGGCCTGCATACGATGGCCTTATAAACACAACACTGTGTAGAGGAACGGGCCACGTTAACTAAATAAAACAGGCCAGCATTGGGGGTGGGTGGAGGGAGGGGGAGGGAGGGGGGTTAATTTCTCTAAATCAAATCACTCGCTCTCCTCGGACACATTCGCCCAGCCCCTCCTAATTGCGTGGGTCAGATTCTTTACCAGAATGTCTGTTTCTTTCCTGGAAAAAAAAAGAAGAAAGGAGAAAAAACCCAGCAGCAAATCGCATTTCCATCGATCGCGACGAGGCTCGGCTCTCATCCGGACGCCTGTTAGTGCCGTTTAGGGAAGCGATTCGTTTACGAGATTTAGTGCGCAGTCATGTCCGCGTCGTCAGACTGGAGACGCGAGGATGATTTCTGAGAGACCGGAGAGAGAAAAAGGGCCTGGTGCTGTAAATACAGGGCGGCTCCGCCCTTAACGCGACGCAAACGGCTTCATGAGCGGTCTGGCGGTGCATGTTGACGGGCGTTTCCCTGCGTCCGCTGGCCTGGGACCCAGTCTCCGTCGATCTGGTCTGCTCTTGAATGTGCCTCTTGTATTTGCACCTATATTTTGTGTCTTGCACTATATGGCGGGAAAGAGCTGGAGTAAGAATGCCAGTGTACTAGTACTTTGTTGCAGATGGCAAATAAAACTCTTGAATCTTGAATCTCTTCAGAGGATTTCCACCGAGGTGGAGCCAGACTCAACCCTTAAGCCAAATGTCCTCATGCACCGATTTGTCTAGACAGCACACCGCTCTGACCTGCGCTTGTGGCAAAGATGTTTGTGCAGCACCTACGCACACTGGCGTGACGATTAGTGCTATCGTTTCTCGGTAAAGACGTGCCGTTTGGGGGCAATGCGTCAGGCCCTATTCCTCCTCCCCTGAGATTGACATCGAGTTTCTGCCCGGTGACACAGCGACTGAAGCGGAAGGTCTGTGGACCTGTATAGCCATAGCGGGAGCCCTTGTGGGGTGTGTGTGGAAAGGATTGTTGATCCTTGTCTTTATCTTATTTTACCATGTTTCCCAGTTTTAATTTCCCTCCCAGCTTTCTTATGTGTAAGTGTAATCAGACGGGGCTCGCAGATAGCGTAGTGGTCTAATCTAACGCACGTGTATTTGGCTGGTCCTGTACACTTGTGGCTGCCTCTCAGGGACACGGTTCGAAACCCATCTTTGCCAGATCGGCCCTGGCCCGATCAGAGGCGGCATTTGGCTGTCCGCCCCAGAGAGAGGGCGGAGGATGGTTGGCACAAACTCTCTGTGAAGCACGTAAGGGGGTCGGTGAGTTCCGTCTCAAATCCTTACTGGCTTCAGAGAGTAGCTTGCCCCGTAGAGACGGACGGCGAGTTTGTGGGGGAAGGGTTCATATAAATAAATAGAGGGTATAATTGGCTGAAAAACAGGGAAAAATTGGAAGCAAATTCTTTAAAATAAAAATGTGTAATCGGCAGGATGATGAGCAATTCAGTGAGTTTGGGGGGGTGATGGATTCCCCCTCAGTGTGAGGGAGAGGCGGGGGAGGGGGGTGTGGGCAGGTGACCAGTTGCACTCCCGCAGGTGGCTGTGAGAAGGAAGCTGGGTGGATGGCGGAGATGGTGAGTGGTCTTAACTCCAGACGCGTGGGAGAGATGGGGTCCCAGGATGCCATTTGGAGGCTTTCAGAGATGATGGAGGTCTAGGGTTTCATTGGGGGGCTGGGGCTGGGGGGGGCTAGGGGGCAGGGGCTAGGGGGCAGTGGCAGTCCGGAGACTGTGCTGGGTGTTGGAGAGTTGTACAAATGACCTGGTGCTGTGGTGAGGTGTGCAAAACACCCTTATGTGTGGGTACCAGTGCCCTCTTCCCCTCCTCCCCTCCTCCTCTCCCTCCCTCCCTCCCAGAACACTGAAAAGACAGACAGCTCCACCTTCGCCACAGGGCTGGCTGGCTGCCGCCGCCACCGTTCCTCGCAAGCGGTTGTTTGCGCTTGTAATGTGACGTTTAATCTATCAGCGTTAATCACCGCTGGAGGCAGTGAGGGGAGGAGGAGGGGGTGGGGGGTGACGGACAGGCCTCTCTCCAGCCCCGGCGCCACACTCTCTCGCTGTCCTATCAATAACGCTAATGATGATGGACGTCCCGTTAGATTAACTTTCTCGCTTGCCGAGGCGTTCTATTAATTACCACAGGGGCCCCGCTGGAACACCAGGCAAGGCCTTGAACACACACACACACACGCCCCAACGCGCCGCGAAGCTCACGCTGCCTTCACGAACCCCCTGGGCAGCAGGGGGCATTAATTACGCCCCAGAAACTGCCCCGCTGAGCCCATAGGGAGACCTCGGGGGGGTGGGGGGACATGGCACCATATGGCTGGTCACAAATTATTTACAAGCTTCTCTTGTCCCCTTACTCCTTGCCCAAACAATGCCACCGATTGAGCAATTACCAAAACCAAGGTACACACTTGCTACAGGTGGCCGGAATTCCCTCTGGCCATGGCAGACAGGAATTCCTCATCTCTGTTGTGAAAATGTCAACCTTCATTGAACCTTTGCTGGATTGAACACTGCCCCCCCCACACCCTCTCCCCTCCTCCTCCTGCAGTGACACTAGCTCTTGTTCCGGTGTGCTAAAACTGGGTGAGTACAGCATCTTTTTAAATCGTGGTTATGTCTTGCACATGTTTGTGTTCACTATTCTTTCTAGTCCTTACTGTGAGTACATGACGATTCGGTGTGTAATAAGCTGTATGTGATGGGATTCCACACTACCCTGGCGTGAGAGCTGATTAGCAGCCTCAAACTATATCAGATTTACCTTCCTAATTACATGTATTTAGGTCTAATTCAAGTTAAAACATATATATATATTTTTTATCAAACAAAAAACTGTTAACTTCTTAATTAACTCAGTCTTGTAATCATTCCCAATTCTTAGCTTTAAAATTCCTGGTTTAGATGCTTTTTTTGGACCATTTGTACATATACTGTGTTTTTTGTTTGGTTTTTGTTGCTATGAAAAAATTGAATTTTGTATCAACTTTTCATAACCCATATGATCTATTATGATCTATGTATTTTTTTTCTTGTCTTTACCAATGGAAATGGTTAATTTCATTTCTATTTTATTTAAGCATTTTTATGCCATTTTAAAAAACCCAGTATTATCTAAAGGGCCTCGTGTAAAGAGAGGCTTGTGGCGCTCTTAAAGGCTTGTGGGATGTGCCGTTGGGCGGTGGGACCTGACAGATCGAACAGCACCGGCCCGGCAGGATGAATAGCCACATTAGCACCGTTACAGCAGGCCTGTGCATCTCTTAACCGGGCTCTGAAACGTGCAGCATGGTGGAGACTGGGGTCTGCTGATAAATGAGTTATATTCCTCGGTAAAGCATATTAAAGTCAGATCACATGATGGATAGCAGATGGAGGAGACTGGTGGGGGGGGCCGGGGGCAGGGGGGAGGAGGTGAGTGGAGGAAGCAGAGGAAGCTTTTGATAAAATATGAAAAGGGAGGAAATTAAATCCTGGGCACAAAATATCTAAATCAACCTCTTTGTTCCTGGTTTCTAACGAGTGATGGAAAAAGAGCCCATTTGAGTTTTTGTATTATGTTGCGTCTCCAGCCCCCCCAGCAGCCCCCAACCCCCCCAGCAGCCCACCAGCAGCCCCCTCCCCCTCAGCAGCCCCCACCACCAAAGCTGTGTGACTCTTCAGGTAGATTGAAGACTCCAGTGCTATTGCATCACTTAACATAACTTAGGTTTTTCGCCCCAAGGGAACCTGCTGCCTGTCTTCAGCGAACCTCGGAGAGCAAACCCAAAGACCGGTGTCTCTGTGTTAGGAGAATGCTTCACCGTAAAACACTGTAGGTCAGCCTTCCCACAATGCACTGTGTGTGTCCTTCAATTTGAGCAACACATTTGAGTAACTCTTATTTTTTTCATCATTCGAAATCGAATCCCAATCGAAACAGTCTCTTACAGGTGTGTAAGAAGCACAAAAGTAGCAATTGCTTACATTCTTTTTCATTCCCTAAGGACAGTATCTTTGAGGCAAGCGTTTAGTTCATATATCGTCATAGATAATCAGATTTCAATCTTAACTTTTCTCTCTCTCTCTGTTTTGTTGTGAAGTTAGAGGACACTTGTGGCTTTCCTCACAACTGAATTGCAAAATGTCAAGAGATTTCTCCCACGAGTCTCTGTGCGACAGTGGCCCTTCCCATGTGATTAGCGGTTACAACGTGCGACGCTGGCCATTGCGACCAGGGTTCAATTCCACCGGCCGCATCAGAGTCGGCTCTGGCGATTGGCTGTCCGTCCAGGGAGGGGGGAGGGAAGCCGACAGGAAGTACGTTGTGTATAGGAGTGGCTCTGGAGTACCGGAGTTATGGTGGACAGCCTGGCGAGTGCCATCTCAGAGGAGATTGTCACACCTTTGTCACTGCCGGTCACAGGGCTACGGCAGCGAACTCACAATGCGGAGGAAAAGAGAGGTGTAATTGGCTATTAAATTGGGAGAAAATGGGAGAAAATCTGAAACAAATTCTTTAAATAAAAAAAACCCCATTTGGCCGCCCCTGATGTCTTTCACTGGGCTGCGATGTCTTCTGGGCTGCGAGCGCTCGCTTCAAAGTGCCAGTAATTGCACAGAAAATATAACTTCATTAGTTTTAACGTCATCTTAACATAGTGTTGCGTGCTGGTTGAGAGCAGATCTCTTCGTGTCGATGGTGGGGCTGAACGTGTAATTTTGTGGGTGGTTGGCTGCTCCTCAGCTGGGGGGAGACCCGCTCTTCTCCTCCGGGGTCCACAGGAGACCTGGGCCCTCATTTTCCATTGACGTCTTCATCTGCACCCTGGTTCCTGGGCCCTAGGCCCCGCCTCCGACATGGCATTCTGGGAAATGGAGTTCTTACATTTGACATTGGATTGGAGATATTGGATTTAATTTGTGTTATTTATTTTTTATGACTACTACTAATAATAATAAGGATCCTGTGTGATGAACATATATTTATTAGGTTTAAGTGTAATATGAATTATGTAAAAATAAAAATAAAAGACCAATATTAATATTTTCCCAATATTCCGGGGCCAATGCGACGTTTGGGCCCTAGGCCTTGTCAGGCTATTCCAGAGCCAGCCCTGTTTGGAAGAGAGACCCAGTCAGCTGTCCTGTTGCACCATGGGAAGGTGGCGATTAAACGGACCGTACCGGGCGTGTGAGAGTCGGGCCCCAGGGAGTGTGCTATGTGGAGAATGAGCTGGGGTGCTTTTATTTATTTATTTAAACCTTTATTTAACCAGGAAGTCTCATTGAGATTAAAATCTATTTTTCAATAGAGACTGGCCAGGGTAGCAGCAGTAAGCCTACACAATAGTTACAGACAATACAACAGTCAACGGTACATACAACAATACACAGAGACGGCTATTCAGTCTGGAGGAAACATGGCATCTCAAAAACATTTACAATCCTCAGTTACAATGTTTTGTATGAGACTTTTAAAATCACCCAGAGGTATGAGATTAACTAACTTCAGCCCTTCCTGTAGATTATTCCACGCCCACGGTGCATAATAGGAAAAAGCTGTTTTTCCCAGTTCTGTACGAGCCATGGGAACTTTATAGAGCAAACATTTCCAGGAGCATAGCGAATAGCTGCCTGAGTTCAGGTACAACAGAGAACAAGGCCAGGACACGATCAATGGAAAATTTATAAATGGAATAAATTGTTCTCCCAATTTTGTAGCCAATTATACCGTCTATTTCTTTCAATTTACCCTCCCCACGAGCCCGCTGCTCGTCCTCGGAGGCAAGCCAGTTTTTCCCGTACAGGGACGCCTTTCCCTTCTCAGCGAGTCTGTGCCGGCTCACCCTCCCCCCCTCCCTCTGGGGCGGTCAGCCAATCGCCGCCCCCGACAGGGCTCTCTGGCACAGCTGGGTTTCAAACCGCAGCTGCAATGGGCAACTTGCGTTCCGGGCGAATGCTTTGACCGTTACAACACCCGAAGCCTCCTGACACGATTGATTTTGTTCCCTTCTTTATCTTTTTCTTCTTAGTTAGTAAAAAAAAAAAAAAAAACATACAACAAATGTAAATGGATGACTAGCAGCCCTACAGCACCCTCTGTGCTGCAGCTCCGGCCTCATTCCTTATTCATATATTTATGATTTTTTCACTAATTTATGGAAGTGATCAGTCATTTTAAATGTGTCCAAAATTAATGCTCCTAAGATGGTAATGAAGGGCGAGATTTAGTTTGGGCTTCATCAATCAGCTGGCCCCGTCAGCCTGTCTCCTCTCCCAGGCTACTCCTGGCTCTGCACCCCTCTGAGCATCTGTCCGCCGGAGCAGGGCTTCAGAAACCGAAAGCTCCTTAACCATGTAGGATACAGCCTCCTGTGTGGCGTAACGGTAAGAGTGTCCGACTGGGACTCACTGCCCACTGCAGCTGCGGTTTGAAACCCAGCTGTGCCAGCCCGGCTCTGGCCGAAAGCCTTCTGGAGAGAATCCTGTCATCAATAAGGATGATGCGTACAATCAAAATGGCGGAGACACAAGTTGTTTTGTGAATGGCGGAGAGGTATAAACCATCCAAAAAGAGGCAGGCATCCGGTGTGAGGTCAATTTGTTTCACCTAATATGAGCCGCTTGCCTTTTTTGAAAGGATGATGCATCACGTAACAATCAGGTTCTTTGAGGCTTTTTCTGCTTCAACGTTAAGTTGCCGTGAGAAAATGATTTATAGAGGATGGGAATTGGAACAGCGTGTT
Source organism: Aldrovandia affinis (assembly GCA_029706075.1). Lineage (NCBI taxonomy): Eukaryota > Metazoa > Chordata > Actinopteri > Notacanthiformes > Halosauridae > Aldrovandia > Aldrovandia affinis. The sequence continues at coordinate 282,550 of JAINUG010000206.1, read as the reverse complement.
CTAGTCTTTCTGCATCTAATGAAGGCCAGAGGAGCAAATATTTAAACAAATTGACACAGTTTGTATGCATCGCATAGCACAGGTGTATTGAAACAAGTTTGGCCTCACCTGTACCTGTCAAGACGCTCAGGTCGTGACTGTTCATTAGTACTGTAGATGTTATGCCTAATGGATACATTCAAAATACATGATGACAAACCTAATAGGGGAAGAGCAGTATAAGTTACTGTTTTCATTTCATTTTGTAATTCGTTTATGAAAATGTTCATTGAGAAACAGAAAGTTGATAGCTACAGTCTGCGTTGGGGGTTGGATTCCATTAACCCATGACGTCATATGGACTCAACATAAAATGTTGTAAATTAGGTTTTTGGTTTTCACGGTAACCATGTTAGTGACCTCTGATGGCCTTGTTATCAGAGGCACGGGTCGCTAACATGGTTACTGTGAAAACCAAAAACCTAATTTACAACATTTTATGACGTGTGAGGAGGTTAGAGGTTATGAAGTGTGGTGCAGATATCTCTGAATATCTGTACCAGATATAGAAGAAATAAACCGTTTACAGTCCTGGACAAAGTTTCCTCTGCATTTCTTTGTTAATGGTGATGTGGGCTCTTTCAAAGGCTACTGTCACCAAACAGGGTTAATTGGCTAATTAGCTCCATCTTGTGTACATTAAAAACCATTAGCAGGGTGCCCCTGGATGGCGCTACGGTAAAGGCACTCGCCTGGAGTGCAGGTTGCCCGCTGCCACCGGGATTCAATCCCCAGTTGCGCCAGTCCAGGAGTCTCACATGAAGCTTCTCTGGCTGTCTTGGAATTACGGTCGGCACTGAATGAGTCTCGACTAGCGGAAGGCGTTCACCGTTCCTGCCCCCGCCCCCGCCCCCACTGGTATCAGAGCAGTGGCTGTTCCAGTAGCTGCAGGCGGTAAGTACTTCTTGATATCCGTGCAGAATTTGCCTTTAACTAATTTCCACCTGTGCCCTGTTGTTCTAATTTAATTTATATTTAAAAAATCGTATTATCTTATTCATTTAAAAACCTCAATCAAATCCGCCCCTCCCCTTTAGTCTTTGTTTGCTTAGATTGAATAGATTGAATAGCCTTAAGTCTTTCCTCATAACTTTGACCATTCGAGGGAAGATGAGAGGCACTAAAAGCTATTGAGTTTTCACTATTTTGTCGATTATCACTGATGTGCTCGCCACTTAAAAACATCTCATAGATTTGCTGGTGGGGGTTTGTTGGGTAGCATCCCTTTTAAAGGTGTTTGTGGCAGATGTTTGTCGAAGCTTCCTGCATTGAACAATATGGATCCCAAGGGGCCTTGGTGACACGACTGCCACACCCATTGTGTGTTAACTGAATATTGTCACCTCTGTTGCCTACGGCACTTGAGTGATATCATCTTGTGGGCTGCTGATGAGACTTGACCTGAGTCTTGTTGGACACGGCCTTTTGTGCAGAACTTTCCTGGGGCTGTTCATTGGGCCTCCTGAGCTGAGCGGTGGCACTGTCACGACTCATGAGCCAATCAGGTTGTGACAATTTCATGTTGTTTAATGGCTCTCAAATGTCTGAACTGCAACCATGGATTTGCTTGTATTGCACTTGTGCAGACCTGTGGGCAGTTCTGCCTGATTGGTTGAGGTGGCTATGGGTCATGTGATATGAAGGCCAGGCTTCTTTTTTTTGTGTTTTTTTTTGTTAATTTATCACAATCTTTGTCCCATTTTACTTTCTTTCATGTCCTCTTTTACCCACTCAATATGAACGCCCGAGTGTCTGCATTTGGAACAGTTGCTGTCAGCACTATTTGTGCTGCTAAATTATATTAGTACATATGAATGGACTGCATTTACAGAATGTCAGCTTTAATGCAATGAAGATGGATGCAGCGTCTTGCTGTGTCACCTTAAATTTGCCAATGATAAATAGAGAGAGCATCAACACAAAAAATGCCGAGCTTTTACTGCCCTATAAAAAGAATAAAAACTTTATTTGTACAGCACCTTCCTTACATGGTGTCAAAGTACTTTCCATAATGAAAATAACATGAAACGGCGTGAATGAAAAGCTGGTTGCAATAGACATATGAAAAATAAAAACATTGTAAAAGCATTTAAAAGCATGTCCCGGTGGGACAGGTATGGTATGCAGCTGCCAACAACGATGTCTATCGCTGTATTACTGCACTGATCTCTTGCGCAAACTATGATTATTCTTACCTTGTATTAATGCACATCTTGTAAGTCGATTATTCTCTGGATAAGAGCGTCTGCTAAATGCTTAAAACGTAAAATGTAAATGTGAAATGTAAAATGTATAACACAAATGCATTTAAAACGAACGAATGAAAAATGAAATACTTGGTGTGTCATGCAGGCCATGAGGTCTTCACGACTTCCACGACCCTCCAGATGTCACCAACAGGAGTCCACTGTGCTTTAAAAACGCAAAACCAGAACAAGAGAAAATAAACTATTTGACTGCACACACCAAAAGAAAAAGGGGCTCTTTGCTGGCTCAGCTGTGGTGGCTGCTGTCACAAAATGTGGCAGTCTGAAATAATATAATAAAACACAACGGACCACATGGGCAAATGTTTCCCATGCAGACAAACGTGTCCCCAGTAAACTCAGACATTGTTTTGCACCTGTTCACCACTATTGATCTGCCCTGCATAATTAAGGCCTAATGAATATCAGAGTGTGCATTACCGTGCATTAGGGCCCAGATATCTTTTATTTTAATTCTCCCTGCGGATAAGGAGAGATTTTTCACAAGGGCAGGGCAGAAATGTTTAAACTGGATTCTTAAAGGCCGATTGTAGCCCATTGCAGCTGGTTATATACTCATATACTCACAGAAAAAAACTCCAGTCCCATTGGAACCATGATGCTGATGAATAACTACAGAAAACTGATCGTTGCTTGTCATCTGTTAGATACTGAACTATAGAGAATGGGTCATTGTATTGGACTCCAGCACGTGGCTGAGCAACTGGGAACAACGCAGGTCCACTGGGCACCTGGGATTAGAATTCCAGGGGGCTCAGTGATTCTAGAGCATTCACTATTGCTCTAGATTGTGACCATACGCGCATGTACTCCTCACATTATACTTTACAGACTCTCTCCACTCCACAAGGAGTACTTCATACACTACCATGGGGTACATACTGAAACACTTCCACAGGGTATACATACACACACACACACGCACACACAGTAGTGTACTCTATACTAAACAATCTCCATGGGGTACTACACACACACTGTAGTGTATGCTATATTAAACACACTCTACAGGGTACTACACACACACACACACACACACACACACACACACTATAGTGTACTCTATACTAAACAATCTCCACAAGGTACTACACACACACACACACACACACACACTACATACTAAACAATCTCCACAAGTAGTGTACACTCACTATACTAAACACTCTCCAAACAATCTCCACATTATTCTTTACAAACACTTTTCACATTATTCTTTACAGGCACTTTTCACTCCACGCAGGTACTGTATATTCACAGCCTTGCTGTACTTTTGAGAATATGTGGATGAACAGAAGGGAATGTCAGAGACCTGGGTGGCCATTTTGTAGGCTGACAGATTAAAATAGAACTCTTTAATGGCCCGTGAAGCGCAGGGTCAGCCCCAACTCAGTATGGAGTAGATTGGGTGGTATCGCATGATATACGATTCCCCAAACAAGTAGGTCACGGCGGTAACAATGAAACCTTTATCACTAATCACACAGTCGTGGGGCCAGGAAGCCAGCGGGGAAACACAAACACACCGCCCCTTCCCTTCTGCTCCACTGCTGTCTGCATAAGCGGAGAACAGAGCCAGGCCCTGAGCCGCTGGGCTCACGCGTTTGGGGGCGTTGGCGCTCTGGCACAAACTCGGGTTTGAAGGACACTGTGCCCACGACCAGGCCGCTGTGGCCAGGCTGGCCCGGTAATGTGTCTATCAGCCTTGTGGCGCCAACCGCAGTGTGGCCATAATCATTCAAAGAGTGGAAATGGCCAGAGGTCAGAGCCTCTGCTATGTCTGTGAATGAGAGTCCACAGTGGCGAGGGCCATAGTTGGCCAGAGATGAGGTGAATTTTGCTTGAGTTCCTCCTAACCACCGAACCAGGAGCTCGCAGGTGAGAGAACTTGTTCCATAGCTGCTCTCCGTAGGGTGTAAAACGGTTATATGCGTAGGGTGTAAAACGGTTATATACATAGGGTGTAAAACGGTCCTCGGCCAGTGTTGTCCATTGTTGTTTTTTAACTTTTTTATTTGTTTCAGATTTTTCCAGCATTTTCTCCCAATTTGGTTGCAAATTATACACTCTATTTATTTAAATTCACCCTCCCCCATGAGTCCGCTGCCCGCTCTCACGAGACCAAACCCGGCCACCTACTCTTTTACAGGGACGCCCTTCCTGCTTCTCGACGGACTTGTGCCAGCTCACCCTCCCCCTGGGGCAGACAGACAAACGCCGCCCTCGATCAGGGCTAACATCCAGGACCGCGTCCCTGATAGGCAGCTAAGATGTACCGGACCAACCAAAATATGGGTACGTTAGACCACTATACTATCCGCCAGCCTGTAACTTTGTTAGTGCATCGGTCTGGGGAAAACTGCGAACGAGTTAGAAAATGTGAGGAATATAATTTCTGAGAGTCGCTACAAGCTGCCAGGCTTGCGGTGTGACATAACTTCATCTTTAAAGCTTAGAGTTGCACTAGAAAATGCCCATCTGCATTTCTGCTCAACTGTCGTGTCAATTCATTCACACCATGATGTCTATTTTGAGGTCTGTGTGAGGTCTGGCCCGGGCTGATATGAATGAGCATAATAAGATGTGTTTTACAAGAAAATTGTAAATCAGCTTTTGCCATCTCAAGCCAATGTAATCCATTCGTGAGACATTAGTCCAGACCAAGTAGTGCTTTTGACATACTTATGTAATATATGCTGTATGGTAAGAGAAAGTTCTGAAGTCTGCTGTATCATAGTGCTGTACCTCAATGAGCAATGATCAAGGAAACGGCAAAGCCACCTTTCTCTTTGCTAGAGAGAGAGAAACGACGAAACGGGATCTTTGGCAAATTGCAGGGAAGTCTTTTGTAACTGTAAAGGTTAATGAGCTGGGCTCTGCATTCAGAAAGGAGAGACGGTGCTCTTTACGGAAGACGAGGCGCACGCTGCCTGGAGGGGGATGATAATGACACCCCTCGGATCTCATTATCAAGGTTATTGATTCGATCGGGCCACCTGCCTGCCCCCCCCCCCCTGCCTCTCTGGCTCATCCACTCACCCTGGTTAACAGGCATGGAGCTGCCAGCTCTGTTCCCTCCAGGGGTTACGTGTGAATCCAGGCGCCCCTTCAACACTGACCTCCTATCAGCCACTGTGACGGCACTCTGGAAATTACCACACGCGCACACACACACACAGCCATGCACCACACAAACAGGGACCACACCTGCATGTGCACGTGCATACAGCAGAAGGCCTTCTGTCAATATTTTTAAAACAAATTATTTGGATGTAAGACAAAAAAGATATAAACAGAGTGTGCCCATCTGGGCAGTCATGTGTTACATGCCAGAACTGTTCCACTAAAGCCTATCATATCTATAAAATTTCTCTTTGGGGAAATATTTTCTTAAAACCAATTTTAAAAAACATTCCTAAACCTTATTGGTTTATAATTGTTATAAATTACAGTTTGGGGAAACCGGGTGGTATGTGAATTAATTTTTTGTCATCTAAAATTGGCACTTCTGGCCTGGCGGATGGCGCAGCAGTCTAACGCACCACGCTTCGGAGTGGTGTGCACTGCCTGTCAGGAACGCGGATCGAAACCTGCGTCTCTACCAGACCGGCCCTGGTCGTCAGCCTGATCGGAGGCGGCATTTGGCTGTCCGCCTCCGGGGGAGCGGGGAGGGAGAGCCGGCACGAGTTTGTCGAGGAGAAGGTTAAGGAGTCCGTGGAAGATTTCCCATCTCGAAAGAGGCGGGAACACTCAACCAGGAATGTGTGTCTTGATCCCGGAGGATGGGCGACGGACTCCTGAGGGTGGGGAATTGAAGTAAAATAGAGGGTTTAATTGGCAACCAAATTGGGAGAAAAACGGAAGAAAAAAAAAAAATTCAGAAATAAAATTGCACTTCTTGTCGCTGCAAAATCGGAGTCCATTTCCAAGCCTTCCCAAACCATGGAAACACAGTGGCCCCCTGAGGGTCTGAGCGCAAGCGGAGGACCTCTGGATGCCATTACGGGTGCCCCGTGTGAGGATAGTGTCTACGACAGTCAGGCATCTCAGCCTGGCTGGAGCTACTGGAGCTTGGCATCCTGGTGAGCGGGTGGCAGCAGGTGGCACAGATGGCCCGGCCAGCCGCCTTCCATTGGATCTGCACGGTCTGCGCTGCAACCAGGTGGGCGAGGTTAAGCTGGCACCTGTCTGCTACGGCCAGAGGGGGATGTGGATGTGACTCAGGTAGGCACTGGCACTGCAGTGATGATTTGCCGCTGCAAACCTTGCATTAATTGTTTTCCCTTTGTGTTACTTGGGTCTTGTCTTGTATCAGTTGTACGTAAGCCCCTTTTTTTTTTAACTTTATGGAGCATGTGAAATGTACTGTGCAGTTGTACATTTTCTTACAGGCACTCTTATATAAGATGACTTCTGTGATGTTGCCCATCGATACACACAAAACTGTCCAAATTGTCCATTTAATTGGGACAGTTTTTAATGACATTCTAACATTTACAGAGCTTCTAAGGGAACATCCCAAAACTCCTCACATACCCAGAGAACTAGGGATCATCAACAATTACCCAAAAGAGTATTCTTAATTCTTCCAACTATAACAGCTAGCATTAACTCACATTATGCATATTATCAATTTATACACCTACATATTTGCTGAAGCAATTCACTAACCCACACATGCTGTAAAACCCATGTTGTTTTGGTGAAATTATGTTTAAATTATTTGAACATACAACACTCCCAGCCCCCCCCACCCCCACCACAACCCCTGCGGAGAAAGAGAAAACAAATACAAAATACAAGCTCAAATGAAATTAAACCAGGAAACCAGGGCGCGGTGCGTAGCTAACCCACATTGTTTTGTGCAGCGAATACAGTGTCCTGCCAACGGTGTTGGTTCATTAACATGAGCTGCATTACATTTCCATTTCAATTTTTGGCATTTAGCAGACACTCTTATCCAGAGCGCCTTACAAAAAGTAAGTGCATTTATACATGGCAAGATTAATCATGGCTAGTGCAAGAGATCAGGGTAGTAACACTGCAATAGACATCATTGTTGGCAGCTGCACACCGTACCTGCGAAGGCAATGAAATATTTTATGGGCTGGCACCCCTATTACACGTGTTACTATTTAACTGACAGCTCCCGGGGCTCTGACATCCAATCTGCTCTCTGAGATAGTCTGGTCCATTAGAGAAAGATGGCACCATGTGCCCGTAGGCCATGCCCAGTGCCTCTCCAGAATAAGAAGATAGGACATTTTTGTTGGCATTGGTTCCGGCAGACACCACTGTTGTTGTAGTGCATGTGCAGATGGGCCAATCGCAGGAGAACAGATGGGCAGCCCAATCAGTTTAGAGGGGCAGTGCGTAATGAGACGTGTCTGTGGCTCGCAGGTGCTGACTTTTTTTTCCGTCTCCAGGGGAACCCCCGAGAAACACGTGTACCTGCATTCGTACTTTGCGCGATAAAAAAAAAAATCGCTTGCATTTTACATTTACGCATACAGTCTAGGCATTTGGCATACGCTACTATCCAGAGCAACTTACAACGAGTCCTTTTAAAATGGCAAGAATAATCACACCTAGAGCAGGAGATCAATACAGCAAAAATACAGTAGATGCCATCGTAGACAGACGCACACCGTGGCTATAAAACAGGGAGAAAGAAGTTAGTATGTTTTTTTAATTAATATATTCAGTGGAAGTGTAGTCTGAAGAGATGGGTTTTCAGTCTCATGTGGAAGATGGCCAGCGATTCTGTGGTCCTGACCGAGTGTGGAAGGTCATTCCACCACTGGGGGTGTCAGGGCAGAGAAGAGGCGAGGCGAGGCCGTGAGGAGCGACTGCCAAGCGCTCGAAGGGATGCCAGAGGAGGCAGAGCAGAAAGGTCTAGCAGCGGTGTGATCACTGTCTGGAGAGAGAAGGGAGCAGTGGTCTGGTATGCCAGCACTAGTGATTTGAATTGGATCCCGGCTGCTATAGGGAGCCAGTGAAGTGTGGTTTGTAGTGGAGTTATATGTGTGAATTTGGGTTGGTTGAAAACAACAGCCAGCAGGCGTTACAGTAGTCGAGATAACTCTGAGATTACCAAACCAGTAGCGGTGTAGTCTCTTCTGTAAGGAACGGACGAATTCTCCTGATGTTGTGAAGGGAGAATCGGCAGGTCCAGGTGGGTGATCGCTGCAATGGGCCGTGAGAAGCTCAGCTGGTCAAAGTCACTCCAAGGTTCTCGGCAGACCAGGATGGAGAAGCTTTATGCGGGCACGTTAAGTTATTTAAATCCATCAGCCTCAACTGTGATCTTACTTTAAACCGCTGCCCCCGAGTTTATGATCTTTCTCTGTGAGCGTATTAGACCCATGGCGTGCATGTTTGTACATTTCCTCTGATGACATTGTGCGTGTATAAGCAGCGACCTAAAATATAAAGGTCAACATAGAATAATGCTTATTATTTATAGCTCAGCCAGCTCAGCTTCCGGGTATTTTAAAAGTCTTCAAAAGCGCTCCGCACAAAAGACTCAATGATGCGGATATGGTCGCTAACTGAAAACGAAGTATGTTGTTGGATACTTTTGTTAAACAAAAAAAAAGAAACAAAAAAAAGACTACAGCCCTGGGAACAAACTGTGTATATGGATAGCGAAGTAAAGAGACCGCTTTTATTATAAAGAATGTAAATAGCATGCGGTATTAAGAATAACAAACATGTTAATATTACACGCCCATCAGACTATTTCTATTAATTAATAAAATTTTAAGTTCTACAGATATGTAGGCTAAAATTCAGTCGAATATTATACTGTGTTATTATTCATTGTTTAGTCATATTAGTTCTAGTCATTGTCTCCTCTTCCTCCTCCTCCTCCTGCTGCTCATAATAATAATAATAATAATAATTAGTAGTAGTAGTCCTAGTAGTAGTATGAACCGCTGTGTTGATAATTGGCTTGGTTTGGTGGGGTCGAGTTGGCCTCGCGGCTGAAATGGCCGTGGCGCTTTAAGGGGCTGGCGCTCTGACAGACCCCTCGCTAAACAGATGGGCGCCTCGAGCGAGCGCGCGCGCTGACCACAGCGCTATTAAAGAGAGGCGCAGGTCGGAGCGACGGCAACAACTTTGGAGACTTCCAACTTCTAGATAAGGGATAACGACAAAAGACCACGGACAACAGAACATTGCGCAGAACATTACGGGTGAGTGTGTTTGTCATTCTGCGTCTTGCTTTCTTTTGATAAGATTTACTCCAGTCATTTCGTAGATATAGGCTAGTTATAGGGAAATCTGCTAAAACAGGTATTTTTAGGTGCTGGGAATGCCGTGCTTGTGCTCGTGCCAATACAATATGTGTGTAATGGTTAATTATGGCCAACATGCATCATTCAGTTCGCATGTTTGTTATTGATATTTTACAGCAGGAATATCGTGATCATTTGATGACTCATAATTAGGCTAGCTATATCTAGTGGTGATTGCATGCATTTTTGTTCACGCAAATATTTTCCTAGATATGGTTGGCTACTATATTTTTTCCGTCTTTACTTTTCATCAAAGCTGCAGCCACGAATGTTGGTATTTAGCCTCCTGTTGTAGTATCCTCAGAAACATAAACTATAAACAAGATCCGCTTGATTATAGGCTACTGCAGCATTAAGAATTTACTTAATTTATACAAATATAATTATTACACGTCAAGAAACCAAGAAATGCCGCCCTAATTCGGTGGGGTTTTTTTTTACTGTATGGATGACCGCAAAAGTCATTTTAATCCAACAAAATGCCAAAACACAATTAGCTAATCACAGAGTAGCTTTGCCAAAATGTGGTAATAAACGCATCGTTTCTGTGGATGATTTTGGCTGGAGGTAACATGGTCCCGGATAGACTTCACTGGCCATAAAACTAAAGAAACCCCCACCGGCCAGACACAGTCGCGAAGTAGCCTATAAATTAATGACCATTTCACTTTGAGTTGGGTCGAGAATTGTAAATGGTCATGCAGCAAATGAATTCGGTTATTGCTCTTACAAATGAGCCGTTTGCCCTTTTTTAAGTAGGTTTGGACAATGACACGAAAGTCAGGTGAACGAGATATTCACGTGCAAATCATTTAGACCTTAAATGCGTCTTCCGTGTATCTCTTTTGAAAACTATTACTTCCCAGTTTAATTCGTAATGGTATGAAATCGCGCTTTCTAAGAGTGAATACCCGTCTATAGTTCACGCCAGACTTTAGTCCACTCATTGTAGCCTATGTCATTTTCGTACACCTCTTATCGGGGTTAAAGGTTTTAATTAAAGCGCTTTTGTTCTTTCCGCAATTGTTTAATAATACGCATTACATATTTCACAAGAATGTATGTGAAATGTAGGCTGTTTTCATTTATACACTGTCCCCCATACTTTAATATTCTGCGTGTAGCCTACTGCACATACAGACAATCGTATAGAAAACACATTTGATTTATTCGATTCATAGAAGCCGAAGGTCCGTGCGCCGCGTGGACCAATGTGCCATGAAATTGCTATGACAACGTGCGTTTGAGAAACTACACACTGTTTCCGCCCGTGCTCGTCTGTTATTGGCAAGCTACGAAAAAGGGTCAATAATGACATGTTATATATTTTTTATCCCCCTTTTTTTCTCTCCCAGATATGCTTTTTATATAGGCCTATTTAAACATCACTTTTATTGACTTTTTACAAGCCACAGTAATCTGCAGTAAATATTTCCGGAAAGTGTTTCATTTGAACAGTAGTGCCATGGTATGCCTTGTTTTTTTTAACGTTTATTGAAGGAACCTTTGCGTTTATGGCAGAATAAAAAACACACGGAACATTTGATTGCCTTCATGTATTGTTGGAAATGGCAGTCATTATACGACGTTGGAGAGATTTCGGAGACCCGGGGGCTAAAGACCCGTTACAAAAGTACAAAGGGGCACGAACCCGCTACAGCGCGCGCCAGCTTTGCACATTGGATTTGGTCCCGATTTCGAACTCCCGTGCAGATAACATCCCGCGCACAAACGGGGTCGATGTAGTCTAAATGACGGGGCTTGCGTGCCGTCGTTATTAATTAACCACGTCTGTTAACAGTAGTGGGGTGAGTGTTCCCCTCTTCTGTAATCCGAAGGTAGGTGTGCTAGCGCCGATCCACCCTTGCCCTCGGTGTCAACATCGGTAACGTGAGCAGCCGAGGAGAACGGTCCGGGAAGTGTACTACGAAACGAGGCTTGTGTTGCGTTTAAAGGTTCCTCGCGCTGTTACACTAGCCCGCCTTATCTAACAGAAGTTTCCAGCGGGGTGCGTGCCGGATTTCAGAGGCAATCTGCCATCACATTTTCCAGTCCCATGTCAGATGCCAATGTAAACACCATTTCTATATACAAAACCCATGATTGTTCTCAGTAAAGAGGATTACTGGTGCGTATTGTGTTAACATGTAAAAAGGCGCGTCCGTCTAATTCTTTTGCAGTGTTTAGAGAGGCCATTCCCTCGAGACTTACGGTATATTGAGTCTGGAACGCAATTATGACCGCTCGCGAGTGCGTCTGTTTTTATCGGCGGTTTGGAATAAGTAGCCCTGAGCGCACTAAATACACGAAGTCAGCCAACACGGCACTAACCCGAATGCATTCCCTCGAGGGTTCGATTTCCTCCTAAGATCGCTCTTCAAATATTCATCATCCCCATAATCCAGAGCCATTTGATAATTGACACTGGGACTGCTTCTATTATGTAACCACTCCGCCTCTGCGCGCGGAGCCCCATTAACTTTAAACATCGCCCCATGCCGTGAGCCCTGGGCTATGCACTTGCTTGGGAGGCGGGAGTGACTTCTCGCGATACAATACGCCGACAGCGAAGTGTGCTGCTAGGTCTCTCTGTTCGCCACTACATCTACGAGGTGAATCTATAGGTGTCCTACGTTAGAACTGCATTCTGTGAACGCTGGAGAAGTGTTCTCAGTCCCGGATCGGTTCGGTTTCGCCCATTGGCTCACTTTTTCTGTCGACCCCGGCACCCACTACTGCGTTGACAATTACCAGGCTTAGCGCTACCTTCACAAACTCAGAATCAGCATGTATGCGACGCTTTGAAATCTACACTACAGTAGGTGGGCTATGTCTAGTGTCAGTGCAACGGAGTTGGTCTGCCGCTGAGCTTCGAACCGAACCGAAGATCCCAACGCATCAATAGACAAGATTAGCTCGCCGAGCTAAAGACCCGAGGTCTCCAGCCAAGGGAACTAATCGTACTCTATTGACGTCACATTCTGTAGCGCACGCTCACGTGTTAACGCACGTACCGGAGCTCCACCGCTACATCAGCATATATTTTTTATCCCCTTTTCAAGTGTACGTGCTGTGTTTTCCTGTCGTCAGGGAGTAGAGGTGGCCGCCTATCACAGCATTTTAAAATTGTAATCTCTATCCATCTCAGTCTCACTGTTGTGGCTCCCAACTGTCAAACTTTGAACCGTGACACTTTAAAAAGTACCTGATTTTGCCGATTTCCCCCAGCCTTAAAAACGGTTGATCGACACAGCATGTAATATATATTGCTCTCATATTTCCCTCCTGGCGCCAGACTTGCCCCGTCACCTCAGCACGTCCGCCGCACACTATTGAAAGTGCTGGCTTTTTTACTTTGTGAGTGCTGACTTCTCCATATTCTGCCCAAATGTGCTCCCTCTTTGCAGTGCCTCCGATTGATGTCGTTCGGATTGATGGCGTCCTTTTTGGAGTGCCGGACGCTATTTCGAAGGGTTAGTGTGCCACGGTCCTCCTTCCCTCCCCCCCTGCTCCTCCCCACCCCCTGCTCCTCCCCACCCCTGGTCCCCCTCTGCACGATGCCCCACCTGGGTCTGTAGATGGAGAGAGGGGCAGGGGATGGGGGGCAGGTGGGGGTGGGGGGTCTTTAATAGGGACCCAGGCGAAACGCTCTAGCTCACTCGCCACCTCCGCCGTCCTTCACACACCTGAATATTTCATGCTGTGATTTGGATTGTAAATTAATGATGCGTCAGACGGTGTGCGTTTGGCCCGCAGATCCTCCTCGTTCCGTTTGACTCGTGAGGGCGGTCGCCCACTTTTAAAGATGCCCTTCACCCCCCCCCATCACCCCTCCCCCCCCTGCTCAGATCCACAAGGCTGTTGCTGCATGGGAGCGAAGGTTTAACGGCGGGTGAGGTTTCAGTTCGTGATTCAGTTGGCTCCGCGCTGTTTACACGCACGGAAATGAGAGGCGTTTTTTTCCTGTCAGTAGGAGCACTGGGAGTACGCACCGTGTCACCCCCGTGTGAGATAAAACAGTCTCTCGTGACAGTGTGTGGGGAACTTAAAAGCCCAATTTAGCCATGAGCCCGGGGTCCCCACAGGGCCACCACTAGAGGGGGTCCCGGGCATGAACAAACATTTTGTGAGAAAGACAATCAAGGAAATTGGATTGAAATTCTGAAGTGGGGGCAGCTGTTCGGCAGCTGACGGAAAGCAGGCTCTCCTTTTCGACGGCCAATTAGTTTCAGATGCCGCAGAGAACACGCCCGTGCACCCCTTAAGGAGCGGAGGTTTCGCTGAGCGCATATGCGCCCCCATCTCCTTAAATTAGCTCTTACTCGAAACAGACCGATGGAAGAAGAAGAAAAAAAAGAAAGAAAGGAAAATCCTTATATTTTGCTAATGGGTGGTTTGGATTTGATTAATGTTGTGGTCATTTAAAGGGAAAGTCAGAGCTATTGTGCTCAAGTCTGGGGCAGATTATGTCCCTTTTAAAACTGCTTGTAGTGGATCATTGTGATGAACGTGTTTAAAGGAACTGACAGATCATTTATATTCTTTAAAGGCCAGACATTCACCAGGATAAAGCACCCTGCAAGTTATACCTCAGACTTATTCGGAGTGAATGGGGGAAAAGAGGAAATCCACATTTTTAAATGCGAACCGACACACTGAGGGAGGTGTGAATTCACAAGTAGTCCCCTTTCTGTGGTCACTGTATTATTTTAAAAGGTCAGCAGTCTTAAGTGTTCTTTATCCCTCTTTCTGTAAAATGCAAGCACAGCAGAAAGAGGGAGTGAATTCCGCACCTCTGTAGTCGCCCGCATCACCTGGATGTGCGGTGACTAAACTGACGATTTAGTCAAAACAGTTGTATTTTATAATCACATAACTTTGTGTCCATTATCTCAATGCTGGCTAGCATCAGCATAGCAGAGCTGCCCTATATATATATACATATATAACCATTTTTAGCTAGTGTTGCATTTCTTATGTTCTTTTGCAGCATTTTTTGTTGCTTTCAGAAACTGCTGAACTCACAATGTTTCAGGAGAAATGTAAAAAAATAAAAAAATAAGTGACACTTATTTGGAAAAATGGCCAAAGTGTGTTGTTCAAACAGAAGCCTCTTTGTGGTGGAGGGGAGGGGGGGATGCTGTTGTGTATATCGGTCTTTTGCTGCCCCTAAAAATACACATTGCTTTGACTGTGTGTCAGACTCTCTATTTAGTGAGGACATGAGGAAGGCTTTGATGTTGGTGGAATTTAGTGTTCATTCAACGCTGAAGGTGACTCCGTCCATGTTTGCATGTTGGAAGTGATGGTGTGTACACTTTTTTATTTTTTAACGGCATAATGGTTCTGTGTGGCTCAGTAGGTAGAGCATGGTGCTGACAACGCTTAGGTTGTGGGTTCGATTCCCACTGGAACCACCTATAGGCCTGCATTCACTACTGTAAGTCGCTTTGGATAAAAGCGCCTGAGAAATGGCATATATGAATAAGCAAAGCTAGTTTGTAATTGCATATTAATTGTGACAAAATAACTAAAATAACCTGTAGCATTTGGAGGTGCCCATGTTGCATAGCATGTGTATTTTGTCATCCATCCATCCATCCATCCATTATCTAAGCCGCTTATTCCTGGTCAGGGTCCCTGGAGCCTGCATTTCCGCGATACACCCTGGACAGGTCGCCAATCCATCGCAGGGCAGTATTTTGTCATAGCATGTGTATTTTGTCATAGCATGTCTCATCTTTCTAAAACATTGGGCGTGTGGTGCCACCCCACGGTGGTTTTGATTCCTGATCTAGACGGTGGGGAAGGAGGGTCTCGTTCGGTGGGATTGGCCAGATCTCATCGTGCACCAGCGCCTCCTCTGGTACGCTGAGGAACTGCAGTCTGCCTGCACCGGCTGCGCGAGTCTACTCTAACGACTGCGCAGCAGCGCAGCTGGCAGATTCGAGGGACGGTTGGTAGACATCGTGCATGAGGAGGGCTTCTCTGTGCTCTCCTGAATTGGATAGATGGTGTTACAGCACCTGGATCCAGTAGCGTTTTAGTGATGTCGCTCGTATACTCGCTGGTCTGGGAGTGATGTCAGCCAGGTCTGTGTCACTGTTGCTCATAAAACTCATGTTACATTACATTACAGGCATTTGGCAGACGCTCTTATCAGAGCGACGTACAACAAAGTGTTAACCGTAGTCAAGAACAGTTTAGCTGAAAGCCACCCTAGTGGGAAGTACAGTTCCTAGGTGCTAGGAGCAACCACATAGTTAAACTAGGATCCTGTAGGTAAATCTGTAGCCACAATTCAAAGGTAGCAATAAAGCAATCAGTGCAGAAAATAATGCCTAAGCCTAATAGAATAGATAAACAAGTAGACATGTGTAATACTAAGCAGCTACGTCCCTAAGTTAACAAAAACCGGACTACATGTAGATGCAGTTACGCTCTCTAGTGTTGTGCGTGGCTCTGGATAAGGGTGTCTGTGGCTAAATGACTGTAATGTAAATGTAACGAGACAGGCATGAGAATATGACTGGGCATTCCAAAGTGGGAGAGAAAAAAAATATGTTTTAAAAAGAAAAAAAAAACGTTTCTACTCTATATGTATTTCACCTCAATTTCCCCACAAGGCACACTTTGAAAATGCTTCCTTTGCCCTTTTCCCTCAGTTCCACTTTGTCTCTATAAGCCCCCACTGGGAAAGGGTTAATTCAATCACCGGCAGACTGCAAGCCCTCCACGGTGTTCGGCAGACTGCCTGTTCCTTGTTTGTGAACTCTAATTACCTTCGGAGAAGGGCCACAGACATGTCGTAAATAATGACAAATCAGCCCCATTCCTGTATTTCGGTTCTGCTCAGCTTCCCCCATAAATAATCATTGGCCATGGTGTGAGGGATGCTGGGTACTTTCTTCCTGGCTGTGTGTTTAATGGTGGCGGGAGGGCTAATGAAATGATGGCGTGGTGCGTTTCTGCAGGGGGGCTGGAGGGCAGATTGAGGAGAGAGGCAGAATCTGGAGCTTCTTAACTAAATGCCATTTATTTCTTCATTTACTCACGGGACGGGGATTTCATTATTTGTGTGAAAAATCTGTGTCGTTTCCTCCATTCCTCACCTCTGAAGACACGGTGAAAACGTGCCACGTTAAGTTAAAAATAAACAAAGGAATAAGAGCGCCAGAATAAGAGCACGAATAGAATTAGAATGGAATATAATAGAATAAGAGCGCGAGTCAAAGTGTGGACGGCTGTGGGGAAAAAAATAAACGTAGATGGCTGGCGTGTGGCATTGGCCGTGGAAGGGGAAAATGAGCCGAGAACTCCTTTTCACCGATTCGCTGAGCGCTTTAAAATAACGTTCCCATCCGGCACTGTAAACTCTCTCCTCCCCCGTGAGCCTTTGGGTTTAGTGTGTGGCCATAAAGGCCTGCTGTGGGGAGTGTGTCACAGGCGGTCACGGAGTACACGGAGGGTGAAGGGCTCAGCAATCGTGGCTCCACCAACCCGCCTGCCACTGGGCCTTGTGTCATTTTAGTGTGCAGTAAAAGATGGGAGACTGTCTTTATGTGCGCTGGTCTTTAAGGTGTGTCCCCGTCCTATTCATAACAGAAATGGGTCTGCTGGGGGACACTTTTGCATGGGGCAGTGACTGGCTGCTCTCGTTTGAACTCTGATGAGGATGTTTCGAATGGCGGCCAAATCCATTCCCGTTATTACTGTTGAAATGAGCTCAGCTGCACAAGCTGGTGTGACGTGTGATTGGTTCGATCTTTGGCCCAGAGAGGGATTAGGCTCCTTTGAGTAGTGCCCTGTTTGGGTGAAGCTGTGAGGGTCAGAGAGGTGGATGCGCTTGCCTGTCTTTGCAGCGAGCTGGCTGCTCTGGTACAGTTAGGGGCTACTTGTGATGTTTGCTTCTTTGCTGCTCCTTGTTGTTCTGTTTCTGAGACATGCCCTGTGCTGGAAGACAGGAGCAGTGTGTGTGTGTGCATGTGTGCGCACACCTAATATAATAATATATAATAATGTATGCCATTTAGCAGACGCTTTTATCCAAAGCGACTTCCAGTAGCGAACGCATACATTTTTCAGTATATGTGGTCCCAATGGGAATTGAACCCCCAACCTAAGCGTTATCAGTGCCACCCTCTACCTACTGAGCCACACAGAACCACGTGTATGTGTGTGTGTGTGTATATACATGTGTATGTGTGTGATGTGTGTGTTGCATGCACACATGTAAGTGTGTAATTTGTGTGTGTGTGTGTGTGTGTATATACATGTGTATGTGTGTATATACATGTGTATGTGTGGTATGTGTGTGTATATACATGTGTATGTGTGTGATGTGTGTGTTGCATGCACACGTGTAAGTGTATAATTTGTGTGTGTGTGTGTGTGTGCGTGTGTGTGTGTGTGTGTGTGTGTGTGTGTGTGTGTGTGTGTGTGTGTGTGTGTGTGTGTGTGTGTGTGTGTGAGAGAGTTCATGCGCTGCATGGTTTCCAGCAGCGGTCATCCTCTCAGTCACAGTCACACAGTCTCGGTCACAGTGCTCCAGGCTCCAGGCTCACCTGCCCGCGGTGTGAAGTGATGTAACGGTTCGGTGGGGCGTGTGGTGTTGCCATCTGCCCTGGCCCCTCAGCCCCACCAGCGCTGCCCCGGCCAGCAGGGTGATCGACCGCTCGACCACTCGACCGCTGTCCCTCGCACAGCTTCAGCTACCCAGACAGCTGCTCTTCCACTTTGTTGTTTTAAAAAAAAAATGTATTTTATTTATTTCAGATTTTTCCCATTTCTTTCCAAGTAGCCAATTATACCCTCTATTTATTTAGATTTGCCCTCCCCACACGAACTCGCCGCTCGTCTCCATGAGGCAAGCTTATTCCCCGAGCGCAGCAAACTCCACTTCTATCGAGATGGATTTTGCCAACCCACGTTCTGGAGACACCCTTACGCGCTTCTCAGCGAGTTCATGCCAGCTCTCTCTCTCCTCCTCCCCCTGGGGCGGACAGCCAAACGCCGCCCCAGATTGGGACTCCCCACCAGGGCTGGTCTGGTACAGTCAGGTTTCGAACCGCGACTGTAATAGGCAGCTCACACTCATGAAGGACCAGCCAATACAGGTGCGTTAGACCACTACGCTATTGGAGGCCCCCTGTTTTTTAAATTTAAGAAATGTATTATTTTTCTGTCTCCAGCACATTACACTCTACCTTTTCCTTCACTCAGTCATCAGCACACTACCTCAGCAAACACACACACACACCTACAAACAGTCCAGTGGTGAGCCTGTTTGCGATGCAGTGCGGTTCACCTGTCACAAGGAAACCCTGAATGATGATGCCGCTCTGTCGAAGCTGGATGGAAGACACCTCTGGCTCAAGGAGAGACATCGGAGAGATGGATAGGTTGGCTCTGTTGCGTGTGGGATGCCAAGGGCTGGCCAGAGGCGGGGGCAGAAACTGGCATACATTCAACGTCTCCACTGAATTGTGTGAAGCAATAAGCCTACATTATTCACACATCTCGAGATGTGCTCACACGTTTCCGCTGTTCTTATTTGGTTGGAACACCAAATCATAATTATGAAAGCGATGATTGCAATACGCTGCTGTTGCTCCATGGTGTCCGTGACCAGAAAGTGATTTTCCCACGGAAATCTTCTGTCCAATAGATGAACGACCTGTACGACCGCGTGTCATTTGTTTACAAATTTTGATTCGCTTAACACAGGACCGTGTGAACACTAACCGGACCTAACTTGCTCTTGAATCGGACCAAATCTATTGAACTATAGATGTGAAAGCGACATTAGTTAAAGACAAATTAGAGTTGTCAATGCCTAGAGGCAGAAACACTTGGGCTATTCAAGTCCAGACTAGACGCAGTACTGGATACTCTTTAGATTAGGACATGACGAGCCTAGATGGGCTGAACGGCCCTTTCTCATCATTACATGCTCTTATCTGTCCCTGTCAGTGCCTGCTCCTTGTCCTCTCTCCTTCTCTTAATCTCTCTTCTCCTCTCCCCCTCTCTGATATTTTCCATCTCTCCCGGTGTCTGCTCCTGTCACGCCGTGCGCTCTGTAGTTATCCGAGTCCTGTTGACGAGCTCGCTGCGAGGCGAGCGTGTCGGGTTTTAGCCTGGATTTGAAACGCAATCTCCGAACAATAGCACGACGTGTATCTAGTGTTCATTACCGAAGATACCCGCGTCCACGGAGGGCGATCTCATTACAGCCTCTTCTCGCTTCTTTTGTTGAGCGAATGACCGGCAGAAACACGGTGTTGATGAATGGATATGGCATTTCCAGTATCAGTGTTTGTACGGCTGTGGTCCTTACCTCTTAATGCGCTCATAATGCAGCAGTAATCACCCTTCATATAATAGCGATTAAGTCAAATATCAGTGCGGCGGTCGTGCACACTCGAAGCGCGGCCGGCAAATACCAACCTGTCAGTTTTGCTTGTGTGCTGGAGCCTAACGATGCCGACGCACGGTGGAGAAGGCTGATCTTGGATGTGTGTGTGTGTGTAACGTGGACAGAGCCATTAGGCTAGAGTGCAGGGCGTTTCTGCGCTTGTGGTAGCCATGCGACTCTCCACATGTGACTCTTGACATGCGACTCTTGACATGCGACTCTTGACATGCGACTCTCCACATGCGACTCTCCACATGCGACTCTCCACATGCGACTCTCCACATGCGACTCTTGACATGTACATTTTCACGTTGTTATGTTCTTGTGTGCTCTGTGTTCACAGGGCGTGCGTGGGGAGACGGGGAGAGGAAGTCGCGACAGAGGGAGCGCAGTTTTACAGTGAAGACGGACAGACGGACACACCTCTGGAAACTAAACCGCTGTCCTCCCCAGCCACACTTTCAGTTCCTGTCGGGATCTACACTCCGTAAAGACGGCCGGGACAGGACCGCTGCCTCCATCGGGATTGCGGGACCGCTCAAGACCCTAGCCTTCGGAGAAGGAGGAACGGTCGCGTCAGTCCTAAGAGATCGCTACGTCCCCGAGGGTCTGAGGATGAAGCAGGCCCGCTGAGCGGACGTTTGTGCTCTCAGCTCCTCGATTCGAAGCGCGGCTGGTCTGTGCACACACACGCGCCCGTCCTCTCTTCCCGGTCTAATGGCTTATTCAGCGATCTCACTCCCAGAGGCCAGTCAGGGTTGCGCTCTCCGCCACTGATTAACATCTCCGTTGATCTCCATTAGTCGTTCATCTATCTTTGAGCGCATACCGTAAATAGTAAGTGTTGTGTCAGTTCCCTCCAAGATTGTCGCGCTCCCCCTCGGCTGTAATTAACGTGAGCTGCAGAAAACAGCTGGATATGAACGTCCCATCTGTTGACCATTAGACTCCAGTGAACAGGTCGGAATAAACCGCCCTGCCCGTGTGCTTGATTTGGCCGTATTTTTATGCACTCAGGGCAGCTTGTTGCAACAGGTCCTATCAATACACGCCGGAGCTTTTGAAAATGAGAGTGGAGACGGCGTCGGTGTAATAAACGGACCTGTCGCCCCCCACCTCCCCACCCACCCACCGGGTCAATCAGTTTTGAGTGGGGCGATCAGTTCCAGTCCAAGTTAGAGCACTTTCTTTGTGTGTGTGTGTGTGCCTGTGCGGGTGTGTGTGTGTTTGTGCACCTGTGCCGGTGTGTGTGTGTGTGTGTGTGTGTGTGTGTGTGTGTGTGTGTGTGTGTGTGTTTGTGCGCGTGTGCAGGGGTGTGTGTGAGTGTGTGTGTGTGTGTGTGTGTGTGTGTGTGCACCTGTGCGGGTGTGTGTGTGTGTGTTTGTGCGCCTGTGCGGGTCTGTGTGTGTGTGTCTCCCAGGTTGTCAGAACCTCTCACCCCGTGTCCCAGCCCAGGCTGCGTGTGGCTGCCGTCCCGCCCCCCCCCTCACCCTGGCCGACCTGCCCGCCCACCCCACCCTCCAGACGGTGTGTAAGTTCTGCCGCCGCGTCCCGTGGAGGATGAGCGATGTCCCGACCCTGGACTACGAGCTGCTGTCCTCGGGCCCCTTGCTCTCGGGGCCGGCGGCGGCGCCCCCACCAGCCCACCGCTGTCCGGGGACGCCGAGCAGAAGACGGCCTTCGCCTTCGTGGGCCTCCTGCTGCTCTTCCTCGTCTTCCTGCTGGTGCGCTGCTTCCGCATCCTGCTCGACCCCTACAGCCGCATGCCCGCCTCGTCCTGGGCCGACCCCAAGGAGGGCCTGGAGAGGAGCCAGTTCGAGTACGCGCTGGTGTAGCGGACACACAGATGGACGGATGGACGGACGGACGGCGGCCTCGTCCCCACGCCTCTACGCGGACAGACGGTCACCCTGCAGGACACCCCCCGCGCCGGCCACCAACACCCCCTCTTAGTATTCCCCAGGCCCTGGATTAGCTCCCTCTAGCCTAGCCTAGCACGTCCTATTGACACCTCTTGAACAGGCCTCCCGACAGCGCGTCAGTGTGAGAGGAACGCACAAGCTGTATTCAGAGTGAGGCGTCTCGTCCTTTTATCCCTGGAGAATAGTTTCGGTTTCAGGGTGACAAAGCCATTCGAAATATCACTAATATAACACAGCACTCCCTCCCCAGCACTGTCCTTCCTTTTAGCGCTTGGTAATAGAGTCCCGCCGGATCGACAGGCTGGTGCCGATGAGCCGTGGGGCAGGAGTGACATGCCAATATCTGGCTTCTGTGTTTTATCTTTGGCGCCACTAAAGTGAAGGGCGATTAATACTAGCTGATGGCAAAAATAATGTTACTCCAAACACGTTTCTTATCTGCTAGGGGGACAGATGGTGGAAAAAATAAGAGAAATCACACTGGTGTATCATCCCGTTTCCTGTAGTCCTGCGGGTCTTTCCAGCAACTGTCCGGTAAACTGACAGAAAGTGTTTGGATTGCGCTACAACGATGGCGTTTACTGGAGCTGCTGTCCCTTTAAGAAACCCGGCCAGGTGTTTTGCTTCATAGTGATATGTTAATGTGTAGGCCTTTGCCTGATCAAGCATAGGAGCTGTCTGTCTGTAACCAAAACAAAAAAAAAAGCCATATTTGTAGAAGACCTTTAATTGTATTGCTGTTGGTCTCTCTCCTAGCTCTAGCCTACCTGCCAAGCTTGGTGAAAAGCTGTTGTGTACAAAAAAACAACTTTTAGAGACATCAGAAATAATGCTTTATTTTTGTATACGTGACTCAGGTTTAGAGTCCCTTTTTGCTAATGTTCACCGTGTTTTCTCTGATTTGTAGCTCTCAGCTCTGTATTTGGAGAACGGTTCGTCGAGTAGCCAAGCCTTGGGTTGGAGGCAGGAGGTTGAGGAGATTGTTTTTCCAAGATTTGTAAGTAGACTAGGTATTTTTCCTACTGTACTTTTTTGTTTTTGCTAAGCAGGTATACTTCTGTTTAATAAAATGGGGGGTTTTCTTTTATCGCCTCGACATTTTCAATGAATGAACGTGAGAGGTTGGCGGTGTTTTTCCTTCGAGTCATTTCTGTCGTATCGCAGGCGCTCAAACATCGCCGGCAACAGAACGTACAGACAGGGAACATCAATCACCTAAACGGTAGAAAAATCTATCTTCTGAAATAAAATTCAGACAAGAGGCTTATAAAAATATAACCCACAATATTTTTATTGCCATTTATGTTTCTGACAAAAGTTTAAAAAAATTAAAAAGAAAACAAAACAAAAAATTAAAAAACATGACGGATGACATTAACTGGCAGTACAGATTTCAGATGTATGTGCCCAGACTCAAAGAACTTACTCTGTTTGAATCTCCCCAGCATAATGGAAAAAAGAAGAGCTTGCAAAACGACACACGTTAGCGAGACTTGGAGGAAGTTCAGCCCGGGCCTTGTTGTAAGGAATGCTATGGCTCAATCGATCGTCGCGGAAACGCACATAGGGTTTCGGGCACGGATAGGGCCCTGCGGCCAACGTGCAACTCCTTCCTGAGCTATTTTTTTTGGTTTGTTTTTCCCCGAAAAAAAAGAAGCAAAAACTAAACAAAAGTTAGACCTATGATAACAGTGTGTTTCAAGTTTGATGCTGAAGCTGAGATACAGTACACACACATACATACACACATACACACACACATTCTTTTTTCTTTCTTTTTTTTGTTGCATGTAGTGGCAAATAAAATAAAACAAACAAAAATAAAAGATACAAAGTATACAATGTCCCATGTTGAACGGTTATGCATAAATATAGCTCAAGCTGTCGCACAGTGCAGTAACCTTGGTGTTCAGAGAGCGAAAGATCACTGTTTAGCACCAGAGATGTCAACCTAGACACTCAAGTAGTGCCCGAGTGCTGAGTTCGCGTTTTTTTTTTCCTCTCCTCCAGACTTGGTTCAGCTTATTGTCCCAATCTCAAACGGAAAACTGCCGTACCTCCGTTCTGTCCCTGGGGCTCCACATTCCTCTTTGGTTATTCTACAATAACATCGTTACTGTTATGAGCTCAGAGACTTTTGAGTAAGGACAACGGTAATGTAAACAGTGGTCTTTATGGCGATGTTCTAAAGTCGGTGAAGGATGCTGACTGTCACACAGTTTTTTTTTGAGCAAGACAAAACTTATCAGCACTTTGAGGCCTTCGAACATGTGTTTAGAATAAAGTTTTTTTTTTGGTTTGGCAGCCTTGAAGCTCTTTAAAATAACAAAAAAACAAAACAAAAAAAACAACAATCTACATTTCACTTAAAAATATACAATTTAATTTTCAAGAAGCAAGTTTAATAATATTGGTTTTCAGCATTGAGACAGCACGACGGACGGACAAAACACACAACAAAAAACCTAATAAAAAAATGTCACTTTTCTGCAATCAAGATTCAAGACTGCGATTTTTTTTTCACTTTTTTTTTTGCACAGCGTGAAAGTTGGAATTGTTTAGCACCATTCTTTCTTAAAGAAAAAAACTTGACAAACTTGCGGACCTGATGGACGCTTGTTTTGCATGAGGTTTCGGTGTTTGCCTGTGCGTGCACGCATCTTAAGTGTGTCGTAAGCCAGTTTGAAGAAGACCGGTTTAGCTTGATTAGATTACAGCTGCATTTTGGCTTGACTGAGAAGTTAAGCTACAGTAACTGAGTCCATGATAGTATTCAGAGTTCAAACTGAAAGTTGCCACTCACTAAGGCATGATAACAGTACTGTTTTAATTGTACACATAATGTTATACTTGCTGCCATTCTAAGACAAATCTCCCTGATTCACAGAAGAATGCTTCAGTGCACGATGAAACAGTAGCAACATGAGAATGATGTCCAGTTTGGTCTTATTTTGTACCGACGGGTTCATAAACGTTCCTGGAAATTCTCAACAGTTCCTGTTAACGAGGGAAGAGGTCGCCCTCTGCTGTCCGGAAGCAGCGCTACAACACGGCTATTTTCTGTGTGTGTGTGGTTGATGCGTTTAAAAGAGTTTTGAGGTATCGGAATGCGGCAGCACACGCAAACACACTGAAGGCACCTACACTCTCAACTCGCGGGAAGAGATGACGATATCACCACTAAACATGTATTGTTCATTTTTGTAGTTTGTGTACTTAAAAACCTATGTTCTTTTTTTTCTTTTTCTTTTTTTCTTTAGACCTGAAATGTTGCTTTTAAAGTTGCAGTCCTTCGTGTGAACAGGATAATACATTAGAGATTACACAGAATACTGAATGGAGCAGAGGATAACCTTTGACCCCGGCATTGTGACATCGCCGAGATTACAGAAAGGGCGGGAGAGTGTTTGGGTCACGTCTGACAGGGCACATATTCGGCTCCTCTTCTCTAACCCGTCAGTACGTGCGGCACACACACATTAACGAAGACATCTGGTGCACACAACCTGGGCATTTACCTCAGGCCCGCTTGGGTTCTCCAACCGGTCGAAAACGATACGGGTTTGCTACTCCAGAGAGAACCCCTTCAATTGAACAGAGGATCATGTAAACATTAGGTTCCTTTTCATTGGTTAAAAACAAGTAGCATTCTATTGATCCTGTTTAACTTTACAATCGTCAACGTTTTCACCGTCTTTTAACTTTTAAAGAAAAGCCTCTCAAAATGGCCGTCAAACACTTCCAACGTTTCCCCACTCTCAGCGGATCTCCTCGGTTACGGTCGCTGCACACAGGACAGAGAAAATGGGCAAGGGAGCTACAGCCCTGCCAGGTACCAGCAATGCCCACTGTGCCCACACGGAGGCGATAGAGAGGAGGCGGCGTGACCCAAACAAACCAGGCACCTTCCTGCAATCTGCTCGAAGGGTGGGGCGGGGTCGGGGGGGGGCACGGGAGAGGGGGGGCGGAATGTGAACAAGAACAATAAACAGAAACTCAACAAAAAAAAGTGGTGGTTGATTGTTTCAGTTTTTTTCTCCTAATAAAGACCCTGCCCTATGTGGGTGGTCAGGGGAGGGTGGTGGTGGAGGGGCGAGGGGGAAGGGGGCGGAGGCAGTCCAGGAGGGGCGGGCGCTCAGTGCAGGTGGATGTGCAGCTTGATGCGCAGGGCGTCGCCGATCTCCCCCAGCAGGTAGTCGCTGTCGTGCTGGTCCTCCAGCCGCCTCAGCTGGCGCGGGCCGAACAGGGGCAGGCTGGCGATCTCCAGGCGGTACACGCCGGCCGTGGGGGGCCGGCGGCCCAGGCGCAGGACGCTCTTGCCATCGCGGCGCTCCAGCAGGCGGAAGTGCTCGCCCTGGTTGCCGTGGGTGATGACGTAGCGCACGTGGTGCTCCAGGGGCTCCAGGGCGGGCAGCAGCTCCAGGAGGGGCTCCTTGTTCTGCAGCGCCGACAGGCTCAGGTTCATCGGGATGGACGACTGCGTGTCCAAGCTGGCCATGCTGACGGACGGCTGCGGGAGAGAGAGAGAGAGAGGGGTCAGGGGTCACCTCTTCCACGGGGTAAAGTCATTTGACAACCAACTAGCCTACATCACATTTTCTTCAAGGTTTGTTATGCAAGGGGTAGTGATTACAAACATGAGCGTGTAAAGGAACTAACTATAACGACCGTAAAATAGCCTAAATCATTTTTTCTGCGCTTGTTTGGGGTCCACGTAGAAGTCGCTGCGCCTTTGACAATAGTCAAACTGCAGGTCCAACGCCACTTTAGCCTCCACCTGGATGCACTCCGCGGATATTTAGCTTATCCATGAGATCATCTGCGTGCTATTAACTATATTGTATTGTAAACAGAGACACAGAGCCCCTTACGTTTAGAGTCGCCAACTTTCTATCATCCATCTCGTAAAAGAACAAACAATGTGCTTACGGCGTTACTGTGTGTGCCGCCGTGCTCAAAAAAGTGCCACAAAACCACGAAGTGCCTCCGGAAGGATCAACGCTGTGCACGCTGCACGTTCTGACCAGAGCCCGTGAAGACATGCGCGAGAGAGAGCGAGACAGAGAGAGAGAGGGGGGTGAGCACCTGCTTCAGCTCGTTGTCGTCGTCGTCGGCGTTGCGTCTGTGCCGGCCGCTCTTAGCCCCCTGGCCGTTGACCTTGCACTCGTAGCAGGCCTCGGGGGAAAGGCTGTCCTCATCATCGCCCTCCCCACCGGGGCCGTACTGGCCCTGGAAGCCCAGGCCGGTGATGCAGTGACTGCAAGGGACGAAAGAAATCGATGGTATATTTGGCCACCAAATTGGGAGAAAAACGGGGTGAAAAATCAGAAATAAATGTTGAATTAAAAAGTGTCCCAGTCGTTAAAGCGAAGTGGACACAGAGCGACGTGGCGTTGGCGGCGTGCTCACCCCTGTCCCGCTCGGTAGTAGCCCCCAGGGCAGCCGCACAGGTAGCCCCCGTCCGTGTTGGAGCAGCCGTAGCTGCAGGGGTTGCTGCCCGCCGAGCACTCGTTCACGTCCTGGCAGCCGCCCGCGCTCTGCTCGAAGTCGAAGCCCGACGGGCACACGCACTTGAAGCTGCCGAGCGTGTTGTAGCAGGAGGCCGAGCCACACACCTGCGCACCGCTGCACTCGTTCTCATCTGCGGGAGGGAGGGAGGGAGAGAGAGAGGGAGGGAAAGAGGAGGGAGAGAGGGAGGAGGCAGGGAAGAGAGAGAGGAGGGAGGGAGGGAGGGAACAGAGGGAGGGAGAGTAGAGGGAGGAGGGAGAGGAGAGAGAGAGAGGGAGGGAGGAGGGAGGGAAGAGACAGAGAATGAAGTGAGGCCTTCAGGCACATGACTTTGAGGTCTGTAAAAACCGAACAGTTCATAGGCTCACACTTTGAGAAGGTGTGGTAGGAGATCCGTATCGGACGGATGGATCTGTCCTCAGCTGTGTGTGGCCTTACCTGTCAATGCTGCAGCACTGCAGAACACAGTAGTCACTCACCTACACACTGGTTCTACTGGTCATAGCCACTCACCTACGCACTGGTTCTACTGGTCACTCACCTACACACTGGTTCTACTGGCCACTCACCTACGCACTGATTCTACTGGCCACTCACCTACACACTGGTTCTACTGGCCACTCACCTACACACTGGTTCTACTGGTCATAGCCACTCACCTACGCACTGGTTCCACTGGTAGTGTTGCACGTATCCCTGGGGGCAGCCACAGCGGAATCCTCCCATCATGTTCTGGCAGCCGTGCTGGCAGCGGTGGTTTCCACCACACTCGTCCACATCTGGGAGAGAGAGGGAGAGGAGAGAGAGGGAGAGAGAAGAAGGGGCATGAAGAAGGGATTCCCAGGGATTCACGGAGGCCCTGTGATTGACAGATCCCCCATCATGCCAATGAAAGGCATTATGTGAAAGAGAAGGCCGGGCGCTGATGGCCGGGTGGAAGACTCACCCTCACAGTCGATCCCGGTGCCGTCCAGCGAGAAGCCCTTCTGGCACTCGCAGTTGAAGCTGCCGGGCGTGTTGAGGCAGGAGGCGCGGGACCCGCACGCGTTGGGCTGGTTGTTGCACTCGTTGTTGTCTGCAGGACAGACACGCGGGGGGGGGGTGAGTCACAGCAACGCACAGCACAGCCTCGTATGGACTGACCTCACCAATCAGTGTAACTACATACACACACACACACACATACAGAGTCTCTCTCACACACACACACACACACACACACACACACACACAGACCATAGACAGAAAGACAGACTCACGCACACAAACACATACATCCCTCTCATTATCTCTCTCTCATATTATCGCTCTCTCTCTCTGTCTCACACACACACACACACACACACACACACGCGCGCACACACACACACACACTCACCGATGCAGGTGGTCTGGTGCTGGGTGAATCCCGGGGGGCACTTGCAGGTGAAGCCCCCGATGGTGTTCACACACAGGAACTGACAGTTGTGCTGCTTGGTGGAGCACTCGTCCAGGTCTGGAGGTCAGGGGTCACAGAGGAGAGAAACGGTCTCATTCACTGCACATCTATTCACCAGCGACAGCACCACCCAGTTCATCTACAGCTACAGCTCAAAGGGCATCACTGGGATGTGGAAGGGGGTGACTTTCAGCGTGGAATATTACACTGTATAGGTGAAGTATGGAAAACTAGGAAATATTACACTATTTCAACACCGTATCCCACAATGCCATGCTTCAATACAGGAGGCCACAGCATAATGCTCCTTGTGTTATAGCTCCTCTACCATCAGAGCCAGACAGAGCCAGACCCAACTGGACAGAACCAGACAGAGCCAGACCCAGCGTTGTGTCTGTGTTGTCAGGGCAATGCGTGTCTGTTCTCCAGACAGAGTTGTGTCTGTGTTCTCCAGACAGAGTTGTGTCTGTGTTGTCTGGACAACGTGTGTCTGTGTTGTCTGGACAACGTATGTCTGTGTTGTCTGGACAACGTGTGTCTGTGTTGTCAGGGCTGACCAGGACGCTCACCTTTGCAGGTCTTTCCATCAGGCTGCAGGATGTACCCTCGGGGACAGGAGCACAGGTAGCTGCCCTCCGTGTTCTTGCACAGGAAGTTGCAGGGCTTGGGAGACTGGGAGCACTCGTTCATGTCTAGAACACAGGAAGTGAAACTGAGGAGCAGGAAAAGGCGTGGGGTCGTTGCTGTGATTTCAGCAAAAAATATCAGCAAATTCTCTGAATCTGTCTGTGCCTGAATCTGTCTGTGCCTGTGATTTAAAACTGTGTTCTGGCACAGTCTCTGCTGCTGTGCGTTACTGTGGTTTACAGTCACAGCTGCAGGCTGCTATTAGGAGAGGGCTATTCAGCCCAGGGGCGTGTCCAGGGAGGGGCCTGGGGGGGCACAGAAGTTTGTTTGGCCACCCTGGGTGCCACTCTACTTCATCTGGCTCTTGATAGGTTATTAGGTTGTCAATCACATCTTTTCAAATGTATTACATTCTGAATGTTCCCCCTGTGTGGTTCTGTGCCACTCATGGGCCGCCCCTGTTAAAGTGGTCTGGGCTCACCACTGATTCAACCGGAAGGCTTTCTCATGTTGTGGTACTTTTGGATCAGACCATTAAGGAGAAGAAGGGGTGTATGTGTGGGGCGTACCACCGCAGGAGGTTCCGGTGAAGTCGGCGGTGTAGCCGGTGTTGCAGTGGCAGCGGAACGAGCCGATGCTGTTCACACACTGGCCGTTCTTACACAGGTTGGGCATCACGTGGCACTCGTTGATATCTGAGAAGTGAAACCAAACAGCGTGTTCACACAAAAAACACTCCTCAAACTCTGCTACACAAAGCAACAAAAAAAAAAAAGACAGCATATATACATCTCACCAGGTTTCTGGGCATCATCATAAACACATTGTGAGAGTCCTGATCGATACTAAACACGTTGACTTTTCTTTGCACCTCATTCTATTTCACCAAAAACAAATCGGTTCCACCATTTTGTTCTTTTCCTAACACTCCCAACGCTCCCCTTCTGAATGAGCTCCTCTTGCTTATATACAACAGCAGTGCTCCATCTGGGAATTGAACCAGCAACCTCTGAGCTACAAGCCCAGTTCCCTAACCATTACACTACACTGCACTTCATCCCCCGGCCGGCTCCTGTGGCCCCTCTCTCTCCTCTGGCTGGCTCCTGTGGCCCCTCTCTCTCCCCTGTGGCCCCTCTCTCTCCCCTGCGGCCCCTCTCTCTCCCCTGTGGCCCCTCTCTCACCCCCGGCTGGCCCCTGTTGCCCCTCTCTCTCCCCTGCGGCCCCTCTCTCACCCCTGCCGTCGGTGGTGTACCCGGGCCCCAGGGGACACATCCTCTTGTACTGCACGGTGCCGGGCAGCGGGCAGAGCTCGCAGTGTGGGCCCCAGCCCCGCCCCCCGTTGCAGCAGCACTCTGACTTGGTGACGCTGTTGCGGTTGGTGGAGGACTGCTGGCACATCGTCTGCAGAACCTCCGTGAAGCAGAAGCCCTGTCTGTTATCTGTGGGGGGACAGGGGGGAGGGGGGCATGGTCAGATACAGGGCACAGTGTCAGGGGGACCTTGAGTGCCTTATTCTCCCTCAGGGGGGATCTGTGAACGAATGTTAATCTTATTTATTCATTAACAATCAGCGTTATTATTGTACGATTTTCCTTTTCTGACGTGTTTAAAAGACATGTTTTAAAGACGGATGGTGATGAAGTTTTAAAATGAGTATTAAAATAAGTGTTATTGTTTTGTGGAAGTGTGTGTGTGTGTGTGTGTGTGTGTGCATGCATGCAAGTTATGAATGTGTGGGTACATGTGTGAGTGTATGCCAAGTGTGTGTGTATATGTGTGTACGTGTTTGTATGCTGTGTGTGTGTGTTTGTATGCTGTGTGTGTGTGTGTATGTGTGTATGTGGGAGTATGTGCCACGTGTGTGTGTGTGTCTTGTATGGGGTGTTTGTGTGTGTGTCCGTGCGTATGTTGTATGTGTTTGTGTGTGTGTGTGTGTGTGTGTGTGGTGTGTGTGTGTGTGTAGGTGTGTGTGTGTGTGTGTTGCCATGGCCACTCACCGATACACTCCGTGCCAGTGGGGCTGGACTGGAAGCCCTCGTTACATTCGCATCGATAGCTGCCCACGGTGTTCACACAGCGCCCGTTCTTGCAGATGCCCGGCTTGGCACGACACTCGTTCAGATCTGCCAGGGAGGTGGGCAGAGGGGGGGGTCAGGTGTGTGATAGGTACGAAGAACGGGGGGGATTGACGTGAACGTGGAAGAGAGCGTGTAATTGGCTACTAAAATGGGATAAAATAAGAAACAAAATGTAAATTAAAACACCACATATTGTCACACGCGTGTATAATCACACGCTATCGCTGTTTATTCCTGGGACGTCCACACGTGTGTGAAACCCGCGCTCCTCACTCACCCATGCAGCCCTCTCCGTCCGGCCGATGCTGCATGCCCAGGGGGCAGATGCACATGAAGGTGCCGATCAGGTTCTTGCAGGTCATGCCCTTCGACTCGCAGTCGTCCAGCCCGTCAGAGCACTCGTCCTGGTCTGGGGGGGACAGGGGGCAGGGGGGGCACCGTGAGGGAGGGGTACAGACAGACAGACAGAGGATGCAGGAGGACCCAGGACGGGTGGGTACCCTGCTGTTCACTTGATTTTGCGCTTAATTTCATGGTGTTTGGGCGGCTTTGAGTGGAGCTCCTATGTGTATTTCTTCGGCTTATTTTGTGCACCTTTTAAGATGGTTCTGTGTGGCTCAGTAGGTAGAGCGCGGCGTTGGCAACGCTTAGGTTGTGGGTTCAATTCCCACTGGGGCCACATATACTGATAAATGTATGCATTCACTACTGTAAGTCGCTTTGGATAAAAGCGTCTGCTAAATGGCATATGTTATGATAAGATAAGATAAGATAAGATATACTGTATACTTTACTGTATATTTTATTGTCCCCGAGGGAAACTCGTCACTTTTATCTGTGCAGCACTTTGGGCTTACAAAAGGTGCTTTATGAATGAAATGTATTATTGATATTATTCTCGAGAAAAAGAGCAGCATCTTAGAACCTCTCCCTTTCTCTACAGGAGAGCTACCACAGAACAGAAACCAAACAGCGCCAACTAAAAACAACATAACAAATATCAAACACAGTTCAAACGATTAGAACAGGGGTGGGCAAGGAGGGCCGTATCCGTTTCTGGATTTCATGCCGACTTGTGCTCTTAATTATTTAATTAGCCCCAATCATTTACGTGATCTGACATTTTAGCTACATCTCTTGATAAGCCCATGAATGACAGCTGAAGACTGCTCTTGTGTTCCCATATGAAACATGTTACTGTGGTCTAATCTACAAGTGAACCAGCATTAGCGTATCCAACTAATTAGCTAATTGAGCCACAGGGGTAATTGATATAAACAAAAACCTACAGAAACAATGGCCCGCCCTTGGATTAGATGGATGTTAATTTAATTATTGCTGCTCGGCGAATTCCAGGTTTAGTTTTTTCTCTCTGCTGTCCTGTTGGCCATGGTGTTCCTGTACCCCCACCCCCCCCACTGAGCGGCCGTTTCCATGGTGACGAGGTTTCCATGGTTTCTCACCTCTGCACATCCTGTGGTCGTCGCGCAGCACGTAGCCCGCCGGGCAGGTGCACTCGTACGAGCCGAAGGTGTTGATGCAGCGGAAGGCGCAGATCAGCGGGTTCAGGGCACACTCGTTGATGTCTGCGGACGGACAGATGGACAGACAGAAAGGCAGGGTGAGAGAACTGATACGCTCACACAGGGCAGTCCGAGCTGAACTGAGGAGTAGTGCTGGCACCGTGCCCCTGCGTGTAGGTAGGAGACTCCTGTGGAATCGCTGGCTATCTTCCGCAAGAGACTCAAAACCCACCTCTTCAGACTCCACTACCACTGACTCTGTACATTGAACTAATTGTCATCACCACTGCTTACATGTTTAATACTGCTTTTCGTAATATGTATCCATGTTTAAAACTGAAAAAAAACTAAAACCCCAAAACATTTGACTAACCTTTCCTTAACCATTCCTATGGTATGCAGCTGCCAACAATGTCTATCGCTGTATTACTACACTGATCTCTTGCGCGAACTATGATTGATCATACCATGTATTAATGAGAGCATCTGCTAAATGCCAAAATGTAAATGTAAGAATGTAGGAGTAAAGCTGGAGTAAGCACAGAGCAGACAGTGAGTGCGGAAAGGGAGAGAGACGGCCTTGGAATCGGACGCTCCGCTCTTCAGTGACTGGAGAAAGAGAAGAGAGGGTTCCTTCACACTCACCTTCGCACGTCATCATGGGCCCGGGTTCGAAGCCCTCCTGACAGGCGCACTCGAAGCCTCCCACCGCGTTGGTACAGGTCCCGTTCCCACAGGGGTTCCCGATGGAGCACTCGTCCATATCTGTGGGGGGGGTACAGCCATTAAAAACCAAGCGCTGAGTCGAAGGACATGGTTCATCCGAGTGCCTTCTCTTCTCAAAGCTCCCATTGGGGAGGGGGGCTCTGATAGCGCAGCGGTCTAACGCACTCGTTTACAAGTGTGAGCTGCCTATCACGGTCACGGTTCGAAACCCGACTGTGCCCTGGCAAGGAGTTTGGCGTTTGGCTGTCCGCCCCAGGGGTTGTTGGGGGGGGAGGGTGAGCCAGCACAACTCCAGAACGTGGGTGGATGAATTCCGTCTCCAAGGGAGTTCACTGCCCTCTGAGAATTAGCCTGCCTTGTAGAGACAAGTGGCGAGTTTGTGTGGGGAGGGCAAATCAAAATATATAGAGGGTATAGTTGGGTACTAAATTGGGAGAGAAACTGAAAAAAAAAATAATAATAATTTTGAATTAATAAAACAATGTAAAAAAATCTCCCGTTGTTGCACTGTAGCTTGAAGTAAATAAAACGCCATGCTGGTGTGGTGCGTGTGTGGAGTTTTCAGACTTAAACTCGGCATCATCAGGCAGGCAGGCTCACCAACGCAGTTGACTCCGGTGTAATCCAGGTTGTAGCCGAACGAACACTCGCAGCGGAAGGAGCCGTCCGTGTTGATACACAAGCCGTTCACACAGATGCCCGGATTGTCCAGACACTCGTTCATGTCTGAGGAGAGAGAGAGAGGGAGGGAAAGAGGGAGAGAGAGAGGGAGGGAGAGAGGGAGAGAGGGAGAGAGAGAGCGCAGGGCACAGGGGGTTACAGACTGTAGAGTACACACACAGTGGACACACAACTGGCGGTTGGGACAGCGGTCTCTCACCTTCACGGCCCTCTCCAGGTCTGGGCAGGGCACCATGGCCGTACGGACAGAGGCTGTCGAAGGCGGCTGGGAACACAGGAGATCAGAGGGTCAGTATCCCCCCGTTCCGTTCTGTCCTTGTGGGGACTGTGGCGAGGGCTTTGATAGCATAGTTTCCAGGAACTATTGAGTGACGACAGGTTTTGCACCTGATACTGTAGGCCACAGGTGCCTGAGCCTCACAAACGCTCACAATGACATAAATAAAACACTGCAACGATGCGGCTCTTGCTAAGTTTGCTACTTTACTGACTGGAGAACGACTTACGTTTCAGACACACCAATCCTTCGTCAGAGTCTTACAGAAGTAATGCAAGTCATTCTCTAGTCAATAAAGCGTTGCAGCGTTTTAGTTTATGACGTTACCACAAAGCATAATTATCATGAAGTTATTACACTATTGTGAATAATAATAATTGATGACAAGTTCCAGCACCGATTGATGGCTGGTCCAGCTAGGCCTCCACCCCCCCCCTCCAGCTCACCCTCACTCTCCCGGGGGCACAGTTCGCAGGGGTCGCCCCAGCCCTCTCCGGGCATCTTGCTGCAGCAGCACTTGGCCTTGGTGGTGTTGAAGGCCTTGGGCACCGAGCACTTGCCCGCCTCGAAGCGGGTGAAGCAGAAGCTCTCGCGGGTATCTGTGGAGAGACGGGGGGGGAGGGGAGAGATGTGGGGGGGAGGGGGAGGTGGGGGGGAGGGTGTCAGTAGGAAGCGAGGCCAGTGGGCTCCCGAATGGGTGGGGTGGAGCGGTGGTGTGACACTAATGAAGCACATTTACTTTATTTTGACTTAAGTACTGCACTTTTTTTTCAAGTGTCTGTGCTTACTTAAGTCATTTCCATTTTTACTTTTATTTTTTTTACTTTCACTCCCCTACATTTCAAAGGCAAATGGAGTTAAATGTAGGACTTTCTTTTACTTTTACTGGAGTAATATTTTTATCAGGGGTATCTGTACTTTGACTCAAGTAAAGGGTTTGTGTTCTTAGTCCACCCACTGGTTTGAATGACATCATAAATTAGAATCAACTAGAATGAACTAGGGTGGAGTGTGGGTAGGGGGGGGGTGGGGGTGAGAGTGGGGGTGGGGGTGGAGTGGGGGTAGGGGGTGGAGTGTGGGTAGGGGGGGGGAGTGTGAGCAGGAGGGTGTGGGGTGTGGGGGCGCGGTCCCTCACCGAAGCAGCGGCGGCCGTTGTCTGACAGGACGAAGCCCGGCTGGCAGATGCACTGGAAGCTCCCCGGCGTGTTGGTGCAGCTGCCGAACTGGCAGATGTTGGGCTCCACGTCGCACTCGTTGATGTCTGTGGGGAGGGGGAGGAGAGCGGGGGTCAGGGTGGCAGGGTTGACCAGCGTGGCCCCCTGACGGGGCAGGGTGCGGGCAGCGAGGGCAGATGGCGGGGGGCACCACGGGTCTCCTAATGAGCTGGACTGTGTGTCTGCACCAGCAGTGTGAGCAGGAGAGTGTGTGGCCCTCGCTGAATCAATCATTTTATCGGCTGTGGCGTCCGTGTGTGTGGCTCTCTGTGTGTGTGTGTGTGTGTGTGTGTGTGTGTGTGTGTGTGTGTGTGTGTGTGTGTCTGTGAGTATTTTCCTCAGCAGTTTTCTTGTGTGATTGGAAATGGTTTTATCTGCAGTAATTCTGCATTTCTACATTTTTGCAGCTGTGTACTTGCATATACTGTTTACAGTATGTTTACTGTTTACATACTGTGTGTGTGTGTGTGTGTGTGTGTGTGTGTGTGAGGGAAAGTTTTTTCCTGCAATGTGTGTGTGTGAGAATGATTTTTCCAGCAGTGTTTTGTGTGTGAGTGTGTGAGTGTGTGTGCGTGTGTGTGTGTTTGTGTGTGAATGATTATCCCAGCAGTGTTCAGGACAGGATCCTCACCGATGCACTGGTCGTTCTGCACGGCGTAGCCGGGGGGGCAGATGCAGCGGAACGAGCCGTCCAGATTCTGACACGTGCCGGGAGAGCAGGTCC
This sequence comes from Aldrovandia affinis, assembly GCA_029706075.1. Classification (NCBI taxonomy): domain Eukaryota; kingdom Metazoa; phylum Chordata; class Actinopteri; order Notacanthiformes; family Halosauridae; genus Aldrovandia; species Aldrovandia affinis. The sequence goes on along the minus strand of JAINUG010000206.1, from coordinate 245,811 downwards.
CCGGGAAACTGATGCACTCATTAATATCTGCAAGAGAAAACCACATGACCACAACTGTCCAATCACAGGGAACCAAGGGCTCTAACACCACAACCGTCCAATCACAGGGAACCAAGGGCTCTAACACCACAACCGTCCAATCACAGGGAACCAAGGGCTCAAACATCACATGACCACAACCATCAAATCACAGGGAACCAAGGGCTCAAATCATTCATACAGTAGAGAAGGAAACATTTAAGCAACAGAAGTTCTGTCACTGGCGGGTGTGCACTTACCAACACAGTTCTTGCCGTCGGGGGTCAGCTCATAGCCCTCCTGACACAGGCACTGGAAGGAGCCCAGGCTGTTGATGCACTGGCCGTTCCTGCACACCTGGCCCACCAGCGCTGTGCACTCGTCCACATCTGCAACGGCATCAACCACACATCAGGACAACAATGCAACATCAGGACAACAATGCAACATCAGGACAACAATGCAACATCAGGACAACAATGCACAACAGTGCACAACAATGCAACATCTTGCCCTCTTTGCTACAAGGCAGGAACTTGACGTGTCTTTTGGTGGCACTTCCGCCTACCGGCTGACCAGTAGCTGCTCATCGGTCATAAACGGGCAGTAGCGCTCGTACCCATGCAGTCGTTGTTGTGCGTGAGCTGGAACCCGGGGAAGCAGAGGCAGTTGTAGGAGCCCACGGTGTTCTTGCAGGTGCCGTTTCCACACGGCTGCCGATCGCACTCGTCGATGTCTGTGGAATGGGGAGAGGCAGAGGTGAGGCAGGAGGCTATGAGGTAACAGCCTGCGTCTAGTCTAGGTACTCTGACCTGTTGGTCTTAATGGCTCCCTGTGAGAAACTGAACGAGGGCAGTCTCTGATACCGCTATATGGAAGGGAGAAATGTGCTCTTTTATATAGTATATGCCATTTAGCAGACACTTATCCAAGCGACAGTAGTGAATGCATACATTTTTCAGTATATGTGGCCCCAATGGGGAATCGAACCCACAACCATAAGCGTCGTCAGCGCCATGCTCTACCTACTGAGCCACACAGAGTCACGTTATCGAGTCACGCTTGGTTACTGCTACTAGTACATCGCCTTGAGCTGTGCTTCCAATAAATATATACATATATATATAGTCACGCAGTTATAATGTAGATCACTAGGAACAGAGTGTACTTTAACACAAGAAAATGAGTACAATACAATAAAGTATTCAGAACACAAAAGCACTGTGCCCGTATGGTAGTGTGCACACACACACGACCCTGGGAGCACGTGGTCTGGTCAGGGGTGGCCTCGTTGACTCACCCATGCACATGGTCTGGTCGGCGGTGGCCTTGAAGCCGTTGTGACAGAGGCAGCGGTAGCTCCCCTGCGTGTCGATGCACTCTCCGTGGCTGCACACGTTGGGGATCTCCTGGCACTCGTTACGGTCTGCAGAGAGAGAGAGAGAGAGAGAGAGAGAGAGAGAGAGAGAGAGAGAGAGAGAGAGAGAGAGAGAGAGAGAGAGAGAGAGAGAGAGAGAGAGAGAGAGAGAGAGAGAGAGAGAGAGAGAGAGAGAGAGAGAGAGAGAGAGAGAGAGAGAGAGAGAGAGAGAGAGAGAGAGAGAGAGAGAGAGAGAGAGAGAGAGAGAGAGAGAGAGAGAGAGAGGGCTTTAGCACACCTGAGAGTGCGAAGGAGCTGCTTGTTTACGCCGCATTCTGAACCCACGTTCACTGTTGTCACTTATAGTCCTAACAAGGAACTCTAACTACAAAAAGAGAAAATGTGTAGACTGGAGATACCCCCCCTGGTGTGCGATGGTACATTCCTCATTCCCCTGGGACAGAGGGGGTGGACTCACCCACGCAGGCTCCGCTAGGGGAGAGCTTGAACCCGGGTGAGCACTCGCAGCGGTAGCTCCCGGGGATGTTGATGCAGTTGGCGTTGCGTTGGCACAGGTTGTCTCCGCTGTTGCACTCATCAATATCTGTAAAATGTAGTGGGGGGGGGGGCACAATCAATCAAATGATCTATAAGCGTCTCATAAAGAAAAACTGTGAGGAGATCCATAACCAGAAGAGACGAAAGAGGACAGGCTGGCGTATCTCCCAGTCGCAGTGTCTGGTCTCCTGTGGCACCCTGGCCAATATCCCCCCCGTCTTCACAGAGGGATTACTCACGAGGGAAAGGGTGACATTAATCCTACTGCTCAGAGTGCCCAGAGAGAGAGAGGGAGAGTGTGAGAGAGGGAAAGAGAGATAGAGACAGAGGGAGAGAGAAAGTGTGTGAGAGAGAGGGAGAGAAAGTATGAAGGAGAGTAAGAGAGATAGAGACGGAGGGAGAGAGAAAGAGAGATAGAGACGGAGGGAGAGAGAAAGTGTGAGAGAGAGAGAAAGAGAGGAGAGAGAGAGAGGGAGAGAGAGAGAGTATGAGGGAGAGGGAGGGAGGGAGAGGGGGAAGGAGAGAGGGAGGGAGGGAGAACGAGAGAGAGGGACAGAGAGTATGAGGGAGAAAGGGAGAGAGGGAGGGAGAAAGGGAGAGAGGGAGGGAGAGAGAAAGAGAGAGAGGGAGGGAAGAGAGAGAGAGAGAGAGGGAGGGAGAAAGGGAGGGAGAAAGAGAGAGAGAGAGGGAGAGAGAGAGGGAGGAGGCCCTGCTCACCTTCACAGATCAGCAGGATGTTGTTGTAGCTGAAGCCCATGGGGCACTCGCAGCGGAAGCTGCCAATCTGGTTGATGCACACGCCGTTGGCACAGATGCCTGGGATCTCACGGCACTCGTCGATATCTGCAGAGAGAAGCGTCGCGCCACAGTCACAGTGAGCCAGTTTAGCCCCGCTTAGTATCACATAGTTATGAGCCACGACTAGCTTCTCACTCTGGTGTGGTACAACTGCCAAACTTCTGGTGATTTTATTTCGATTTGCTGTTAAACCAATGGCAAGGTATTACTACAGTTACTGATGAATCACAATCTTTATTAATAATATTAATATTGCCAATAATATTCTTCACGCTGATTTATTGAACGCTTTCCTTGGACATGACGACTCCTCATGTAATTAGGTGTCATCGCAGTAATGGGGGTCCAGAGTCCACCATTTCAATTGTTTTGTTGTTGTGGGGAGGACAAATTGAAATAAATAGAGGGCGTAATTGGCTACCAAATTGGGAGAAAAACGGGAAAAAATCAGAAACAATTTTTTTGTGTCTGAACTCACCGATGGGCTTCCCGGTGTGGATGTCGATGATGAAGCCGGGCGCCTGGTTCCCGCACAGCAGCTGGTATTCGGCTGCAGGGGAGGGGAGAGGGGAGAGCACAGCGTTGTGAGATCGGTCACGTCGCGCGTTCTCTCTCTGTGACACGCTACAGGGACGCGCGGAGCGGCGACTCACAGGTGGCGGGCGTGGGGCACGGTTCACAGGGCTTGTTCCAGGCCTTGCCCACGTTGTAGGAGCAGCAGCACATCTTCTTGGTCATGTTGAAGGTCAGCTCGTTCTCGCAGGTGTCGTTGAAGTTGCGGTAGCACACGCTCTTCCTCATGTCTGTAAAAGGGGGGGGGCAGGGGGTGAGTGTGCAGCACATAAGCAGAGGGCGCTGTTGTGTTCAGTGTTTTTGGAAAGCTACAAAAAATATTGTCGTCATAAGGCTGCATCGCTTTAACTGGTAGATCCACAAAAGAGTGATTTAAGACAAATAAATCATCGAAAATGTGTAAAGATCCTGGAACAGCTCTTCCTTACAATTTTTGGTTCTATAAAAGGCACCACTGCTTTCTGAATCGATACCTTCGAATTCATTGAGTTTTTTTAAAGTTTTTTTTTAACCTCATACAGAAATATTATTCATGCACGAATTACAACAGGTAGTCTTGAGTTCTGACCTAGAGAGACACTGATTCAGACAGTGCAATTTCACACGATGATTCAGACAGATCAGTCGAACTCCATAGCAGTGGTGGACACTAACAAAGTACATTTATTTAACTTATTACCGTACTTAAGTACATTTTTGAAGTATCTGTGCTTACTCATTTTTACTTTCACTCCCCTACATTTCAAAGGCCAATCAGGGACTTTTTGTAGGACTTTTTTACTTTTACTGGAGTAATATTTTATCAGGGTATCTTTACTCAAGTAAAGGGTTTGTGTACTTCGTCCATCGCTGCTCCACGGCACACCAGAGGCTCACTCACCCATGCAGTTGTTGCCGCCGTTGACCTGCATGTACTCTGGCGGACAGACGCAGGTGTAGTTGCCCAGGGTGTTGTAGCAGGTGCCGGGGCCACAGATGCCAATGTGAGTTGTGCACTCATCGATATCTAGCGACAAAAAACAGAAATGAAGAATTGGCCATGAATTAACCCTGCAGAACTCCAGAAACACTTCGACTAATAGTATTCTTCGCGTTGATTTATTGAACGCTGTTCCTTGGACACGATGGCTCCTCCAGTAATTACTTGTCATTGCAGTAATGGATTGTAAAAAGCACTTGGCTACGGAGAGCAAGGTTACTCGATGTCTGCGGTGGGCGTCGTGCCCGTTACTCGATGTGCCCCGGTGGACATATCGCTACTGAGAGTTAGGTGTTCAAATGAAATCCTAAAAACGATGTTTTAAGTGAGAAATGAAAGGTACTGTAGCTCATGTTATGTTGGTTTACTGCACTTCAAACAACATGTAGGCTACTCAACACTGGGCACGGGTAGGTTGCTTGTTTGAGAGATTCAAGCCATCTCTCAAACAGCCTAACTCATAGGGATAATGAACCTAACAGTGGTCTGATAAAGAACATAGGCTAATTTTAATACGCTATGCATTTCTGCTTTAATCGTAATCGCTACTGGACTGGTTGTTAGACCTTGTTGGTGCATATGTGAAATGAAAGGTTTAACGTTAGTCGATGCGCCCGGTGGGTATGGCCCCTGCACACCCCACTCACCCTCACAGATGCGCGTCTCCTCGTTGAGGTAGTACCCGGCCGGGCACTCGCACTGGAAGCTGCCGAAAGTGTTGACGCAGTTCCCTCCCTGGCACAGGCCTGGCAGCTCCTGGCACTCGTCGATATCTGAGGGAGCGAGACAGAGACACAACACAGCTCCCTCAGCCCATGGCAACCAGCACGCGCACACACACTCGAGTCAACCATGAAACGTGTTACCGCCGCTCAGGGCCGCGGGTCGTAAAGGGGGCCGGTCGCGGTAACGCCAGGGGCGACCGCGAGGGGGATTGGCGTACCCTCCAGGATGACCGTGATCGGGTTGGGCCGGAAGCCTTCTCCTCCGGGACACAGGGTCTTGTACTCCGCTGAAAGAGAGAAAAGCGCTCAGTCAGGAACAAAACTGCTACTGGACCCACAAGGCTCAAAACCCAAGGGAACAAAACAGCATTATATAGTCTGTCGAGGGCCCTGTGCTTCCCAGGGCTCTGCTATGCTGGCAGGCTGGACTGCTTTGCAGCGGGCAGAAAAAGCTGTTGTGTGGTGGGCAGTGGTGGACACTAACGAAGTACATTTACTTTACCTTTGACTTATTACTGTACTTAAGCACATTTTTCAAGTATCTGTGCTAGCTTAAGTATTTCCATTTTTATTTGTACTTTTTTTATTTTTACTTTCACTCCCCTACATTCGAAGGCAAATTGGATTAAATTATTTTATATTATTACTTTTACTGGAGTAATATTTTATCAGGGGTATCTGTACTTTTACTCAAGTAAAGGGTTTGTGTATTGTGTGCAGTTCACTGTTTTACACGCTGACATGCTGTGGCTGTGTTCATGTTGCCATGTCCAGAGGCTGTGGCTGCGCTTACTTGAGTTGACCGGCGGGCACAATTCACAGGGGTTCCCCCAGGCGCCCCCTAGTGAGCAACAGCAGGAAGCTCTGGTGACTCCGACGCCGATCTCCGCGCTGCACGATATCCCCCCGTCGCCTCGCGCCAGCGTGTCCAGGAAGCAGTTCCCCACTCTGGTGTCTGAGGAAGCGGGAGATTACGGGAGATCTTTTACCCACACACACACAGACACAATCACACACACACACACACAATCACACAAGTTTGTGGTTTCTGCATTTTCCCCCTCTATTCTCTCACTCTTAAGGTGATTATTTAGGTTCTGTTGGTATCTGTTTTTAAAAAAAAAAGGGACACTGTCCTTCTCACAATATTTGTGAAAATATTCAGTAATGAAAGCCGCCAGCAGGGCGGCGCTCCCTTACCCACACAGCCCACTCCGGTTGGGTTGAGCTCGAAGTCCGGAGGGCAGTTGCAGAGGTAGCTGCCTGGCATGTTGACGCAGAGCCCGTTGATGCAGTTGACGGGGTCCGCGCACTCGTTCACGTCTGAAACACACGGGACCCAGGAGTCGTGATGAAGAGAGGAGGAACACTCAGCCTTACGAGAAGCCTTCCTGTTATTTTAGTTATTTATTCGTTTATTTGTAAGGGACAAGCACAGAGAACATTGACAGCCGCAGGATCAGTGCCCGATGCACTGTACAAGTGTATATAGCTGATATATCAGTCCCTTGATGAGCACTGATAGTTCAATCAATCAATAAAGTAATAAAATTACATTGTTACAGTTTAAAATCAATGCACATAATGACCGAAAATATCCGCCCAGCTCCGGCAATGCGAAACCAAATTGTATCACAGGAGTCAAACCCCCCCCATTAAGACGATTGAATGTATCACCAAGAGAGAGGCAGAGTATTGAGGCTTGATAGCTTGTCCTCCCTCGCCTCGCTGCCCCCTCCCCCCCACCCAGGGCTGTGATTTATAAACTCGAGGGGCGCCACGTTTGTCTGTAACGACCCAACGAGCTGTTCAAAGTGATGAAAGTGTTTCTGGGATTCTCAGCGTGTGTATCTCCCGGACACATCCCCCCACCACCCCCATGAACATTTACCACGCTCGGCTGCACACCTCGTTAAGCCACCTCGGAGCGGAGGCCGGCCCACGGCGACCACACTTAGCAACGCCTGCGTCAGCAACAAACGCTCGCCTCGATAATAGTGGCACTCACATTTAGCTTAAATGCCCCCCATTTCAAATTTCCATTGAAAAACTGTCCGGGCACATTTCACTTTACCACATAACGTGGCCAGTGATGGTCATATGGAAAATTCAAATCAAATCAAATTTACAAATGCATTGTCACACAACGAGGAACCAGACTAAAGGGACAGTGGCAAGGAAAAACTCCCTTGGTCAAAAGGAAAGGGAGACACCTTTGGGAGGAACCAGACTAAAGGGGGGCGGGGGAGCCTATCCTCTTCTGGCCAGCACAGGGCATGTCTAAAAAGGACCATGCCATGGTCAGTCCAAAGGTGACAACTGGCCGTGTTGTGCTCAGTATTGAGCGTAATTGGTTGCTGTGCCGTGTGTGAGGTTGTTAGGGGCCGGGGCGGTGTGATGTCACAGCGTCTCACCGGTGCAGTTGCCGCCGCTGCGGTCCAGTTCGTAGCCGTCGTCGCACACGCAGCGGAACATCCCGGGCAGGTTCTGGCAGGTTCCGAACACGCAGATGTTCTGGAAGTTACACTCGTCGATGTCTGTGAGAGGGAGCGGAGGAGAGTGACTGGACTGGACTGCGTCTTTCAGAGCGAAAAGCACTGGTGTGGGATGTCAGCTGATGTAGTCAGGCACAAAATGGCTACCCGGCACGAAATGGCTACCAGGTGGGTGCTGCACATTGGTGGTGGGTTTCCCCCTTCATGTTGAGATCATGAGACGAAAGGTGGTGTGTATATATATATACATCTCAGGGGTGTCAAACCATGGTCCTGGAGGGCCACACTTATTTTCATTCTTACCCATGAATCAGTCTTTGATTTAGACCTAGGAAACCGCTCGTATACACCGGTAATACATTTCACTCTACGCACCTCAAATCCATCTCCTACTTAAAGTATGATATCACCAATCTCCCTCTGGCACCAGCTATGACACCAACTCGTTATGCTGGTGGTTTATGTGATGACTCATACTGTGGGCCGTGACACTGATGACTCGGTATTGTCTCTGCGCTTTGCCTAAACCTTTTCAGATACACTGTTTGTGGATAAGAGCGTTTGCCTAAATGTGTGTAAATGTGTGTTAGCACTAGAACTATGATTGTTCCTAGGTTCCTACCTACTTATGCACATCCTGTAAGTCACTCTGGATAAGAGTGTTTGCTGGATGCCTAAATGTGTGTAAATGTGTGTGAATGTGTGTAAATGTGTGGTGTTAGGGCGTGGTCGCGCGGCGCTCGTACCCTGGCACGCCTTGCTGTCCTCCGTGGGGGTGAAGCCCATCTCGCACTCGCAGCGGTATCCGCCCGGCGCGTTCAGGCACTGGCCGTTCTCGCACAGGTTCACGTTGTCCGCGCACTCATCCATGTCTGAGGGAGAGAGGGAGGGGAGGGAGGGAGAGGCACGTGATTGGTTGTTACCGCTCTGCTCGATCCTCTCTGGAGCGTTGTTACTGGCTGTGGCCCTCAGGGGGCGGGGCGGGGCGTGGTACCTGAGCAGGAGAAGCCGTCGCCGTTGAAGCCCTCCTTGCAGGTGCAGCGGTACGAGCCGGGCGTGTTCAGGCAGTTGGCGTTGGGGTTGCAGTTGTGCTCCTCCGTCGAGCACTCGTCCAGGTCTGCGGCGACGAGCACAAACACGGCGCCATGATTATGTGAGCCCCACGCGCACGCAGTTACCCCCTCGCAGCTCCTCATCCTGATCGTACTCATCGCTCTCCCTGTTTCACAGGGCTGCAGGTCCCTGAGGCCCCTGCCAGCCCCACTCTGCTCCCCTCTCTGCCCCACTCTGCTCCCCTCTCTGACCCAAGCCCCACTCTGCTCCCCTCTCTGACCCCAGCCCCAGACCCACTCTGCTCCCCTCTCTGCCCCACTCTGCTCCCCTCTCTGACCCCAGACCCACTCTGCTCCCCTCTCTGCCCCACTCTGCACCCCTCTCTGACCCCAGACCCACTCTGCCCCACTCACCCACACATAAACCTGTCAGCATGCTGCTTGTGAATAAGATGACTAGTTTTCATTGTTGTGGTTCATCTTCATCAAATAAGTTGGTGTACAACTTGTATGTTTGCTTTCTGACCCCAGGCCCCACTACCCACCAAAACCTGTTCATGCTGCAATAAAATGACTAGTTTTGATGTAATCTTCATCAAATGACAACTTGCTTGTTTGCTCTTTGTAACCAGGTGGCAAACCAGATCATTTCTGTCAAATTCTGCCAAACGGATTAATTGTACTGTAACCCTAACCCTAACCCTGACCCCTGGCCCCTGACCCCTGACCCCTGACTCACCCACACACTTGATGCCGTCTCCCACCCAGCCGTCACGGCAACGGCACTTGAAGCTGCCGGGCACGTTGACGCAGGCGGCGTGCATGTCACAGTTGTGAGCGCCGATCTCACACTCGTCGATGTCTGCAGGACAACAGGGGGGAGAAGAACATTACAGAACGCTGATCCGCACATTATTCACCTTCATACAGCAACCTATCAGGTGTTCCACTGAGAGGGTCAGCCATACGCTGTTTTAATCAGACTAAATTTGGGGACAAGATGGAATAGTCCTGTGATTTTAGCTTTTTTATATAATACCCGGACAACATTTTGTTTACGGCCACGGCCGCAACTTTGTTTATTTTTTATGTTTCCTCGTGTTTTCCCTTTCCCTTTTCCTTGTGTTCCTGTTCTCCCTGTCAGTTTCGTGTTTGTGCGTGTGTGTTGTGGGCGCGTCTTTCCTCCTCGGCATTCTCCGGCTCCCTCCTGATTACTATGGATCTGCAACACCTGCGCTGCCTGCACACCTGTCATCAATTATCATCAGCCCTGCAGTGTATATCAACCCCGGTTTCTCATCCACTCACCGTCAGATCGTTGTCTCCGCTTCAGTGGTAGCTATTCGCAGCAGACCTTTCCTAATCCGTGATTTCTTCCACATTTATTATTCCTCGCCAGTTTATATGTGTATTATCCTCTCCGTGTCCAGGTTCACTCCTCGTCTGCCCGTTTCCCTACCGGCCTGCCTACCTGCCCGCTCACCCGCCAGTCCACTTCCCTGCCTGCCTGCCTGCCCGCTTCCTTGCCTGCCTGCCCGCTTCCTTGCCTGCCTGCCTGCCTGCTCCCTTGCCTGCCTGCCCGCTCCCTTGCCTGCCTGCCCACTTACCCGCCTGTCCTGCCTGCCTCCTTCGTCTGCCCTCACCATCGCTTCCCTACCCCAGTCCCTGTTCATAATAAATACCCTCACTTTACCTCATCCTCTGTGTCTGTGTCTGCATTTGGGTCCGATCTGTGTAATCCCTAAGTGACTGGGCTTTGAGTTTTTATGCTGTCCTTGTTTTATATGTTTTATATGTTTGTGTTTTTAGTGTCTGTATGCTCCTACTGACAAACCAATTTCCCTGCAGGGATTAATAAACTATAATCTATCTGCCAAATGAGCTGTAAAAGCTACAAATACAGTGGAATCCACTCATTGCATTTTTCGGAATGTCCAATAAGGAATAAACTGGATGATGAATGGGTCCAGTCCCCAGGTTTCCCATGATGCACCTGGTTGCATGATAACCACAGGGCACCTGCCCCGCCCCGCCCCGTCCTGACCCTCCTCCCCAAACGCCCTCACGCACCTGTGCACCCCGTGGAGCCCTTCTTCACGAAGTAGCCCAGCTGGCAGTGGCAGATGAAGGAGCCCTTGGTGTTCTCACAGTCTCCGTGCAGGCAGATGTTGGGGTTCAGGTCACACTCGTTCACATCTGGAGAGAGAGAGAGAGGGAGAGGGAGAGGGAGAGAGAGGGAGGAGGGAGGGAGAGGGAGAGAGAGAGAGTGTGTGTGTGTGAGTATGTATGAGAGAGAGACAGAAACAGAGACAGAGAGAGAGTATGAAGGAGAGAGAGAAAGAGATGGAGAGAGAGAGAGATGGGGGGAGCGCAAAACAAAGATCAGAAGTGTCTCACCAATGGCTGCTTTTAAAAACCAACTGATTATTATTGTAAACTGACTGATTTAGTGTGAAGTTATATATGAAAATTACTATTATTATTTATATATATATATATACTTTTTTTTTTTAAATGGGTTGATTGATTGACAGCTGAGCTCCCTGAACTCCTCCCCTAAGAGCGGGAAGGAGGAGAGCGGGAGGCAGAGTGGGGGGTGACAGGTCGATCGCTCACCGATGCAGGTTCTCATGTCCATGGAGGCCATGAAGCCGTCGAAGCAGAGGCAGCGGTACTCCCCGGGGATGTTGGTGCACTGGCCGCCGTCGCAGATATCGGGCGTGTCCTCGCACTCATCGATGTCTGCAGGGAGAGAGAGGAGAGAGGCGGGGTGAGGTGGGGGCGGGACTCTGTGTCATGTGACTGTGTCATGTGTCTCTCTGTGGGCGGGTCTCTGTGTGTCATGTGTCTGTCTGTGGGCGGGGCTCTGTGTGTCATGTGTCTGTCTGTGGGTGGGGCTCTGCGTGTCATGTGTCTCTGTGTGGGCGGGGCTCTGTGTGTCATGTGTCTCTCTGTGGGCGGGGCTCTGTGTGTCATGTGTCTCTGCGTGGGCGGGGCTCTGTGTGTCATGTGACTCTGTGTCATGGCGTGTCTGTGTGGGCGGGGCTCTGTGTGGGCGGGACCCTCACTCACCGGCGCAGGTCCTCAGGTCGGGCATCAGGGCGTATCCTTCGCTGCAGCTGCACTCGTAGCTGCCCTCTGAGTTGGTGCAGTGGGTGTCGCAGCCGCCGTTCATGATGGTGCACTCGTCAATGTCTGCAGGGACAGGGGGTGTTAGGTGAGGCACAAGCATATGTGCATAAGCACACACACACACACACACGTATGCACACACACACACACACACACACGTACGCTCGCTCGCACACACACACACACACACGCTCACACACACACACACACACACACGCAGGTGCACACTCACCCACACAGCCCTGCCGGTCCGGGGTGACCTGGTACCCGGTTTCGCATGTGCACTGGTACGTGCCCACCAGGTTGACGCACTGGCCGTTCCTGCACAAGTTGTCGCTCAGCTGGCACTCGTTCACATCTACCCGGGAGAAACACACGGTCAGCCAACACCTCCACAGAGCTTCGCCTGGGAAACCGCGTGTTTTACGTGTTTTACATGTGGTTTAGAAGAATGCCTTATTCAGCTCTGGTGTCCTGACAACCCTGCCAGCTGTGTTCTATAGGCCAGAGGTTCTGACTGCTGGCTCATGAGAGGGCCTGAGCTGGGTGAATATGGAAGATGAATATGGAAATTCAACTGAAGAAAGAGTTGGAAACCGAAGCGCTCCAATTACCCAACCCTCATCTACTGGAGCGCCAGAGTGTTTGGCTTCTTCAGTTGAACTTTGTCTCACATAGGCAGTACCTCCCAAGCTAGATGTTTGTGCACAAAGATTTATCTTCCTCGTTATGAATATGGAAATATGATGACTTACATATCTTACACTTACACAAACACTCACACCAGCAAAATTAAATGCAGCACTAGCTATGCAGTCGGCCTGACACACGTCAAAACACAACTTAATTCCACGTTTGAACACGTTAGTGTAAGTGTAACTACAGGATGGGTAATGTAAAATGTACTGGCTCGTTCAGTGGATCCTGGGCTCAGAAACTACAGAGAGTGTTCAGTTGAGCGGGGGTAAGTCCTCTCTGGGAGTCAGTGCTACAGAGCGCGCTCAGTAGAGCGGGAGTGGGGCGGGGGAGCGGGACGTCCCGTCTCAGACTCACCTTCGCAGGATGCGCCCTCAGGGCTGAGCTGGTGTCCCGGGGGACAGTCGCACTCGTAGCTGCCCTCCGTGTTCAGACAGGTCCCACCGCGACACAGCAGGGGGTCGCGATCGCACTCATCGATGTCTGCGCGGGAGAGGGAGAGGCGGAGGAGAGGAGAGGGGGAGGAGGGGAGGGGAGGGGAGAGGGGGAGGAGGGGGGAGAGGGAGAGGGGGAGGAGAGGAGGAGGAGAGAGGGGGAGGAGAGAGGGGGAGGGGGAGGAGAGGGGCTTGTTAAAAACCACACATTCATGGGGCTCAGTGCCTGAAATAGTGCATGTGTGAGTCACAGGGAGTGGAAGCCGGACCCCAGCGCGGGGCGGTGTGACCCAACGTGGAGCTGTGGTGTGACCCAATGCTGGTGGCGTGACGATGACTCACCCATGCAGTTCTTCATCATCATGAAACCGCTCTCGTAGCCCTCGAAGCACTCGCACTCGAAGCTGCCGGGCGTGTTCACGCAGGTGCCGTGGCCACACAGGTCCGGGGAGATATGGCACTCGTCGATGTCTGTGCCACAAGAGGGGGGGGGCAGGGGGGCGGTGAGGGGAAACCGTACAGCTGTGTGGTCAGAGCTTACACATCGCGCTGACTACTTTCTGGGAGCTAAATTATACTGTACCACTGTTATAAACCATATGGACTACTATAAGATTTTAATATTGATCTACTAATTATTATTATGACTTATTTTTTAATGCAAAATATACTTAGTTATTAACCGTTTTTTAAAATCTGTATGCAATGAGTAAATCCTACGCTGTTATTGGTCTTTGTAAATGTGACGTGACATGCTACAAAACTAATTTGCCCATTGGGACAATGCAGATGTCCTCTCCTCCACACAGCCACCCCGTACGCTAGCGTAAGGGACAGGTACAGGAGCTCACCTGCACAGTTCCTCTCCTCCACACGCTAGCGTAAGGGACAGGTACAGGAGCTCACCTGTGCAGTTCCTCTCCTCCACACGCTAGCGTAAGGGACAGGTACAGGAGCTCACCTGTGCAGTTCCTCTCCTCCACACGCTAGCGTAAGGGACAGGTACGGAGCTCACCTGTGCAGTTCCTCTCCTCCATGGTGAGGGCGAAGCCACTGCTGCAGCGGCACTTGAAGCTGCCGATGGTGTTCCGGCACGTTCCGTGAGAACACAGGCCCTGGAACACCTTGCACTCGTTCACGTCTGGGGGGGCGGGCGAGAGGGGGCAACAGCGACGGGTCAGGGGTGGGAGCGGGACAACACGACACCACCGCTATGATAATGACACTGATATAACTACTGCTTACTACTACCTCCACTACTGCTACTACTACTACTAATAATAATAATAATAGTAATAGCAATAGTAACAATACTTCTACTACAAATATTAATAATATTAATAATTATAATCATAATACATTTATTTATAATAATAATAATAAGAACAATAGTAACAATTTCTACTACCAAATATTAATAATATTAATAATTATAATCAAAACTAACAAAAAACGAACAAATACAATACAGAGTAGACATAAGACCATAACTGTTTGTTGTTTTGTTTTATAACAAGCTTTACCTTATATTATTTAAATAAATTATAATATGAATGGTGATCAATGCAGGGACCCTTACCAATACTGGGGGAATGCCAAATATATTTCACTGTTGATACACTGACATTCACACACACTGACATATATACACACTGAGATCATAGACATTGACATACACACACACACTGACATCATACACACTGTCATACACACACACACACTGACATATATACACTGACACACACACACACTGACATCACAGACACTGACACACACACACACACACACTGACATACGATGGGTTTCCCCACTGGAGCAGGGTACCTTTGTAGAAGGGTCTGCCTGTCAGGATGTCCCCTCTGTTGGCGAACCCGGGCCCTCGCGGGCAGATGGACTTGTACTGGGGTGCCCGCTTTAGGGGCACTCTTCGCAGTCGATGCCCCAGGCGGCGCCCACGGAGCAGCAGCACATGTCCACGCGGTATCGCCCCGGCAACGGCTCCCCGCACTCGTCCTCGTCCCACTTCATGAAGCACTGCTCGCTGCGCACGTCTGAGGAGCACGGGCGCGGCGTTAACACACTGACCGCGCGGGGGTCACAGCATAACGTCACATACGCCGTTTAGAGACGCTTTTATACAGAGCGACCTACAGTAGTGAGCGCATACATTTTTCACTATATGTGGCCCCAGTGGGAATCGAACCCACAACCTAAGCGTTGTCAGCGCCATGCTCTACCAGCAGGGTTTCGCTTCTTAAAAGTTATGCTTACGTCTCTGATCATCTATTCATCAGGCCTCATCAGACTTTTAAACCTATCTGATCACTACCCCTAATCCTAATCCTAATGAACCCTTTGTTATTTAAATGAAACCAAGATTAATTGTAATCTTGGTAATCTTGGTTGCACTGGTATTTTCAAAACTAATTTGAAATGTAAACTGTCTCTTGAGGTGGTTTAACTTGACTTATAAAATTTTGGATACGCTTGCAGTATGACCTCGGTTTTGGCGGCCAGACCGTGTTTAGCTAACCATCAATGTGCTTCTAACTTCAAGCCGATCAGTATGCAAGACCACAAGCTAAAAAGACAAATCACTAGACAGCAGTAGGCAGCTGGCATGAGCTTGGTCATTAAAATTACCATTACACTTTATTTTTATGGCTAATCAAGGGTTAGATTGAGCATGCATACAGTTAGCCGGTTAGCAAGTTAGCTAGAGCCTTTTAACCATGCATTCTGCATAACATGGCAGGTTTTTTATGTGAGCTGGTCATATAACATGTGGTAAGTTATCAAAGGAAACTAACTAGAGTTAGTATAACTATATAACTATGATAGAATAATAAATGATTTTTTTTATCATAGTTAATCTCACACATAGTACAGTTCAGTATATGAGGGGGCGCCTCCAGTTATGTTAAAACAGATTTTTTATCTGTGCCGTCGTTCATTAGTTCACATAACTGAAAAATAAATATGGGGGACAACATGGTTTATTATAAATTCAATATTAGTGTCTTCATTAGTAGAACTGCTGTTCCAAATGTAAAAAATAAATGTACCAAGAAATATCTCATTAAAAATGATTGACCTCTGATTAGCTCTGAACTGGATTTAAACTAAGATTAATTCAATCGTTACTTGTGCAACCAGCCTAAAAACTCCTTAATATGTGATAAAATCATCAGCTGCTTGGCTGGGTAAGATCAGGCATTTCCATCTTTTATTTTGCTGTTGAAAAGTGATTTGAAGAGCTTTAGCGTTGGGTAGACCTTTGGGGATCACAGTAATGTCCTATGTCAGGTCTATCCTTCAGGATCACAGTGACATCATATTTCAGGGTCACAGTGACATCATATTTCAGGATCACAGTGACATCATATTTCAGGATCACAGTGACATCATCTTTCAGGGTCACAGTGACATCATATGTAGGCGCCTGCCTGGCTCCTGGGTCTCTTACCCACGCAGGTGCGTCCGCTCCCGTCCAGGGTGAGCCCCGGGCCACACTCGCAGCGGAAGGACCCCTGGCTGTTCACGCAGCGCCCGTTGGTGCACACGCCCGGGAACACCTCGCACTCGTTAATATCTGAGGAGACGCACAGAGAGGACAGTCAGTGCCCGTAGCTCTCTCCCCTCCTGGCTTGGGTCATGTGCTTCTGCAGGGGGTGGGGGGGAGCTCTGTTTAGACTGGAACAGGCCGTGGGGGTCTGAGGGGGGTGTTTGTATGGAACAGTCCCATTATTGTGAGAGATATTACCTTCACAGTTGACTCCTTTCATACGGGCGAAACCGCGGGGGCAGGCGGTGTCTGTGGAGGGAGAGACAGCCGGTTAATCGTGGCGTCATCGGCACAGATAAAGCTCTCTCCGCACACGGGGGGACGGAAGGGGGTAACGTGAGTGGGGAGGGAGGGAGGGAGGGAGGGAGGGGGGGGGGCGGGCGGGCGGGCGTACTGACCGATCTCGCAGCGCTCACACGGGCTTCCCCAGGCCGCGCCCAGCGTGGAGCAGCACTCCGACTTCAGCGTGGCGCCGTTGATGTTCACCTCGCAGCGACCGTCCTGGATGTTGAGCCAGCAGGTGCCCTTCATGCTGTCTGTGGAGAGAGAGAGAGACATTAACACTGCACTGAGAGAGAGAGGGAGAGAGAGAGCGAGGGAAATGCATGAGACGTGTCACTTTGGTGTGCGCACACCACACAAAGAGTCGTGGGGGGGGGGCCCATCGATGTGAAGGAGGAACGAGAGCACCCCTCAAGACACTCAAACCGCCTCAAACCGCTCCGCACGAGGGAACACGATACAACAAACACACCCTAGGAGAGGGAACACGACGAGCGCGGCGATGCGTTCCGCGCGAGGCACCGTCTGCGTCCGCGTTTGAATTACGTGCGCCGTTGACTTTAATGACCCACTATTGAATTTCCCGCCCGTCTCCAGGGACCCAAAAAACGAAAAAATACAATAAGCTCGGAAAGCAATGATCACTTATCCAAACAGCCGGAGCCACCCAGGACTGGAAATGTGGTTCACGTTAACGTCGCCGTGTGACTGCGCCTTTCAAACAGAGCGACGGAGGAGGAGGAGGACAATTCAACGGAATCCATAATCCTTTACGTATGAATTATACATTCGTGTTTATCCAATGACTCATGTGCAGACTGTCCAGATTATATCTGTCCGTGAGCAGTCTGGAGTCGTGTCTGGAAGCGTTTCCAAAGCTGTCCTCTCCAGTGTTTGCTTTAGGCGGGAAGACCTTGATGAAGACGGCGGCGGCACAGGAGGTGGTAAATCTCAAGAGCTGACAGCTCCCAAAACCCTGGCTCCGGTCCCCCTTTTCAGTCCAGCCGTGCCTCTGTGGACGGACAGAGGCCCTTCACCGCCAAGCCCCGGCCCCTGCCAAGCCCCAGCTCCTCCGTGTGTGTGTGTGTGTGTCTGTGTGTGTGTGTGTGTGTGTCTGTGTGTGTGTGTGTGTGTGTGTGTGTGTGTGTGTGTGTGTGTGTGTGTGTGTGTGCGCTCAATTTTAAACAGGCGCTTGGAGTGGACGACCCTTACCCACGCAGATGGTGTTGGTGGAGTCCAGCTTGCTGCCGTGGGAACACTCGCAGTTGAAGGAGCCGGCCACGTTCCGGCACACGCCGTTGACGCAGGGGCTGGACTCGCACTCGTTGATGTCTGAAGAACACGGACACGGAGCACAGAGTCAGCACGGGCGGCTGTCTAAGTCTAAGTCGCTCTGGATAAGAGCGTCTGCTAAATGCTTAAAATGTAAAATGTAAATGTAAAATGTCTACTCATGCCTTTTTTAAAAACTTTTTGTAAGAATTTGTTTCAGATTTTCCCCCATTTTCTCCCAATTTAGTAGCCAATTACACCCTGAATCCCCCCCTCGACAGTTTGCAGACAGTGACAAAGGTGATGTACCGCCTCCTCCGAGCCGGCACTCGCCAAGCTGTCGACTGTCACTCCGGTACACAGAGCCACTCCTATACACAGCGAACTCTTATCGGCTTCCCTTCCCCCTCCTGGCTTTGAAAAGGAATGCCGATATGAGCACGTTTAGACCGGCGAGCAGGCCGCAGTGTAGATCTGCAGGTCGTGCGGATTCACCTTCGCAGGTCTCAGAGTCCGCTTTGAAGACGAAGCCCTTGGGGCAGGAGCAAGAGTAGCTTCCAGGGGTGTTTCTGCACAGCCCGTTGTCACACAGCAGCCGGTTCACCAGGCACTCGTTAATATCTGCGAGACAAAGGCCAAGTTAATCAACGTAACATATAGTAAAACAAACAACCAACCAACGTCCACCTTAAACAACCCCAAGCTTTTATTTTTATTTTGACAAAAGCCATTTTACAAAACAAATGCTGAAAATTAATTGGACCATTGAGTTTTTAAATATATATATTTTTTTACTTGCAAGTTACCTCCCCGCCAGGTGGGGGCAGTGCACACTCACCCACGCAGTTTTTGCCGCTGGAGTCCGACTCGTAGCCAATGTTGCAGATGCAGCGGTAGCTCCCGCGCAGGTTCTCGCACATCCCGTTCTGACAGATCTCCGGGTCCAAGGCGCACTCGTTAATGTCTGAGGAACATTCCCACAGAGCAGTGAGCCTCCGCCCCGCCCCCGTTCTCACGCTCACGCTCACAGGGCTAACAAACGACACACAGCTGGGCGGACTGGCAATTAGCAAAAACGTACAGGAAGGAGTTCATGCGAAGGCTAAGGTTGAGCGATTGCTCTTGTGCCAAATGTCGCTCCTGGAACAGCATTGCTTTGGGGGTAATTATCATAATAATTTGAACGGGGATACGACAATTTCGCTGTTCCCGTCATTGATGTTTATTCCCAAGTCACTTGAAGAAATGTCAAGCAACCGTGGTTTGAAGCTCCACAACTGTTTCATGTCGGGGGGGGTAAGTGTATCAGGTTACGTCATGCCTGTGGTGCAGAGAGGGGTTTCAGAGGGGGGTCTCAGAGGGGCCGCAGAACTCACCTCTCCCGTCCGCTGTGATCCCGATCCCACTGCTGCAAACGGCCTGGAACTCGGCTGCGAGGGACACAGAGACGCGCAGGTCAGCGGCCGGCAATCAAACAAGAACAGGCAGCACCCCATCACTACATGCAGCAGCAGCAGCAGCCGCGACCGTCATTGGTCGATCTGGCCGCAGTAGGGCACGGAGCGGAATTGTCGCTCAGGTCACGTAAAGAGCATCACGTAGCAGCGTACGTCCTGCAGGTGTGCGTGGCCTCAGGTGGGGAATACCACTCCCCCCCCACACAACGCAGGACCTGTCTCACGCACAAAGTGGTGGAATGTGACACGCACATGTCCTGGAGAATCTTGGCCGCAGCAGGTGAGTTAACTGGTGTGATCGACTACTTTTAACTTATCAGTTAAGAGCTGATTAACAACAAAAAAACAGCACACCCCCATGGACCAGGGTTGGCCACCCCTGCCCTAACTGATACCCTGCATCCCCCCCACCCCAGCATGCCCACTGAGGGCTCTCGCTCTCTCTCTCTCTCTCTCTCTCTCTCTCTCTCTCTCTCTCTCTCTCTCTCACTCACTCACTCACTCACTCTCCCCTCTCTCTCTCCCCCTCTCTCTCTCACTCACTCACTCTCCCCCTCTCTTTCTCACTCACTCCCTCACTCCCTCTCTCTCTCTCTCTCTCCCTCCCTCCCTCTCTCTCACCTGAGCTGCGGGCGGGGCAGGGTTGGCAGGGCTCTCCGAAGCCGTGCTCCGGGCTGGCGCAGCAGCACTCGGACTTGGTGACGGCGCCGGGGAAGGGCCGTGAGCAGGTGCCCATCTTGATGGCGCCGTAGCAGGTGGTGCGCATGTGCGTGTCGACGCAGACGCGGCCGTCCACGTCGATGGCAAGGCCCGGCGGACACTCGCAGCGGAACGAGCCCTCAGAGTTGATGCAGCGGCCGTTCATGCAGATTCCCGGCGTCTGGCACTCGTCGATGTCTGGGGGGGAGGGGCAGGGGGCGGGGCCAAACAAAGGTAAGCAAGTGCAAGATTTCTATTGGCTATCGGAATGAAACGACAGAACGAATGAATGAATGAATGAACTGTTTTATTAACGTTTTGTTATTGTATTGTATATATGTCACATGACACCCAGCCTGTATGGTCTAAATAAGACACACATTCATCCTTTCCATATTTACTAATCAATACAATATAAGTAGGCTAACTAGTCTTGTCAACATGCAGCATCATGTGTGTATATTAGCTAACTAGCATTATGAGCGTAATCGGCGTAGACTTGACAATGTCGGGAGGAGGCGGGGCCAAACAAAGGTCAGCAAATGCAAGATTTCTATTGGCTATCTGAATTAAAGACACAATTAATTAATTAATTAATTAACCAACTGTTTTATTAACGTTTAATTATTTTATTAACATGTAACACGGGCTAATAAGACACACACTCATCCTTTCCATATTTTCAAATCAATACAAGTAGGCTAACTAGTCTTGTCATTGTGCAGCATCATGTTACCTAACTAGCATCATCAGCTAATCAGAGCGTAGAGTGGCAGTTGGGACGCGACGCGGTGACGTACCGGTGCAGTATCGGCCGTTGGGGGCCAGGGCGAAGCCCGGCTTGCAGATGCACTTGAAGCTGCCGTCCTCATTGATGCACATGCCGTTGAGGCACATGTTGGTGGTGGCGCACTCGTCGTGGTCTGAAACAGGGAGAGGAATGCCACCTTTACTGCACCGGAAGGGTCTATCGGCACAAGCGACACGGTTTCGCACGGAGGGGCCGGCCGGCAAACGTTGACGGATTGACCCACACCAAAAACATATCGTGCTCAAATGTGTGAGTTGTCAAATTAGCGCAAGCCAGGTCTGTTTGCTTGTGGATTAAATATCTCCATGGCTTTGCTTTTCACGGTCTCATGGTTTAACATTTAAAAAAATATATATATTTAATTAAAATAAAATTTTCCCTGTTTTTCTCCCAATTTAGTTGCCAATTATACCCTCTATTTATATCAATTCACCCTCCCCCACGAGTCCTCCGCCTGTCCTCCGGTAACGAGACAATTTTTCCGGGCCGGTAGATCTGCCTCCTTCGAGGCAGAACCTGAACACGGACGCCCTTCCTGCTCCTCGACGAACTCGTGCCGGCTCACACGCCCCCTTCCCCCCTCCCCTGGTGTGGACAGCCAAACGCCGCCCCCGATCGGGGCTAACGACCAGGGCCCGGTCTGGTAGAGATGGGTTTCGAACCACGTCCCTCACAGGCAGCGCACACCGTATCGGACCAGCCAAGATACAGTGCGTTAGACCGCTACGCTATCCACCAGCCCTGTCTCATGTTTTTTAAACTCCAAATCCCCCAAATGAAGAACATGGACGCACTCCGAAACGATCTTAAAAAAATAACTCTTTTTTTTTTACGCTCCTTTGAATCATGGAGCCAAAAACCACAAAAACCTTTGAAGATCATTTTTGATGCGCATCCAACTTTCCTCATAGTCATTTATCAGTTTTTTGGAGAGGGAAATATGCACACATTTTTGGACTGTAAAAAAACTAAACACTTTGATGTTGCCGCAGGGACTTTTTTAAATGACTTCTTTAATCCTGAACGTTATCATGACTGATGTGGGTGCCCTGGATAACACGAGGGCACAGGGCACAGCGAGACAGAGTGTGCCCACCGGGCAAGTGAAGGGCCTCACGGGTGGTCTAGTGGTTACAACGTTCGGCGCTGGCCACTGTGACCGGGGGTTCGATTCCACCGGCCGCGTCAGTATCAGCTATGGCCGGGAGTGCCACTAGGGGGCGGAAAGTGGCTGTCCGCTCCAGGGAGGGGGGGAGGGAAGCCGATATGAGCTCACTGCGTATAGGAGAGGCCCTGTGTGCATACCGGAGTTACAGTGACGGCTTGGCGGATTCCGGCTCGGAGGAGGCGGTGCTCCGTCGCATGTCACTGCCGGTATCAGGACTACGGCAGCTAACTCTCAATATGAGGGAGGGGGATAATTGACATGAAAAGGAGGGTATAATTGGATACTAACAATGGGGGAGAAAAATGGGGGGAGAATACAGCAGAGAAAGAAAGTAGAAAAAAGCAGAAGTGGGCCGTGGTGGCCCAGAGGCGCTCGGCGGGTACCCACCTATGCAGTTCTTGCCGTCGGGCGTGAGCTCGAACCCGGCGTTGCAGATGCACTGGAAGCTTCCGTCGGTGTTGACGCAGCGGCCGTTGCGGCACATCACGCCGTTCACGATGCATTCGTCGATGTCTGGAAAACAAGGGTCGGTGGAGAGTTAGGACCGCAGACGGTGGAGAGTTAGGACCGCAGACGGTCAAGAGTTAGGACTGCGGACGGTGGAGAGTTAGGACCGCGGACAGTGGAGAGTTAGGACCGCTCGCATGAGGAGGCACGACCAGCCGGGCCTAAGCTCACTCCCAAACTGAACCTCCCACTCAAAATGAACATGTTCAATATACGCCATTTAATAGAATATATATATACGCCATTTAGCAGACGCTTTTATCCAAAGCAACTTACAGTTGTGAATGCATACATTTTTTCAGTATACGTGGTCCCAGTGGGAATCAAACCCACAACCTAAGCGTTGTTAACGCCACACTACCCACTGAGCCACACAGAACTTTAATTGCATGAGAAGAGAACCAAATATTGGAGAGATTCGTTTAAGAAGACATGATGACAATTAAGACACACGGAACCATTCAACTGCGTGCGCAGTGTTCTGGCTGTGTGACTGGCAGTGTAGTGTAATGGTGAGGGAGCTGGGCGTGTAACTCAGAGGTTGCAGGTTCAATTACCAGGTGGGGCACTGCCGTTGTACCCTTGAGCAAGGTACTTAACCTGGATTGCTTCAGTAAAAATATCCAGCTGTATAAATGGATTGTACGTAAAGAAATGTAAACTGTAATGTAAGTCGCTCTGGATAAGAGCGTCTGCTAAATGTAATGTGCTCCTCCTGAGAGTGCGGGACGTACCAATGCAGGCCTGCTTCTTGGGGGTGCTCTGGTATCCCTCGTGACACTTGCAGTGGTACGATCCGGGCGTGTTCACGCAGTCTCCGTTCACGCAGGGATTGCTGACACACTCGTCTACATCTGAGGGTGGGGAGGGAAGGCGAGGGCCAGGATTGGTTACAGGAACACGGACAAAAGAACACGGTTCCCCTAACTTGCGTTGCGTTTTCCTGACATTGTGTGTTGCCGTCATAAGCCCCAGTGTTTGCCAGGATCGCTGGCACTGAGCAGCGGTGGACAAAGTAAAAGCACTTTTACTTTACTTTGACTTATTACTGTACTTAAGTACATTTTTCAAGTATCTGTGCTTACTTAAGTATTTCCATTTTTACTTTTATTTTTTACTTTCAACAACAGATATTCCCACCCAACGTGGGAAGTAATGTAGGACTTTTTACTTTTACTGGAGTCATATTTTATCAGGGTATCTGTACTTTTGTGTCCTTCGTCCACCACTGGCACTGCTGGAGACTGCTACCTTGATGACATAAATAGCAGTGGGTTCTGAAATGTGCTGAGCTGTTCCATGGCCTGGCCAGCAGAGGGCAGCACAGGCTGAATTCCAAACAGGAAGCTTTCTGACCACTGTGCTGGGCTTCACAGCTTTGCTGTGAGGTTGTTTTCTACATCAGAGCAGCTGAACTTGGTTGAACTGAAGTTAGATTGGGTAGAGAGACCGTTGACGGGTGAAAGCGATATGACAGATTCACGTGGAGGAAGCTGGATCAGATTCATATGATGGATGTGAAACACATCAATATGGAAAGAAAAAGCACATAAATGCGCTGTGCCTGCAACCACAAATCAAACTAATTACAGTTTCCAGCTGTATATTTGTGTCCTTGTCTGTGTGTGTGTGTATGTGTGTGTGTGTGTGTGTGTGTGTGTGGTTGTGTATACGTGTGTTTATCCGTGTGTGTGTGTATGTGTGTGTGTGTGTGTATGTGTGTGTGTGTGTGTGTGTTTGTGTGTTTGTGTGTGTGTGTGTGTGTGTGTGCGTGTGTGACTCTCACCGATACACTCCCCGCGTACGTCCTGGCGGAAGCCCATGTTGCACTCGCAGCGGTAGTTGGGCGGCGTGGGGATGCAGCGTCCGTTCAGACACAGGTTGGTGAAGTGCTTGCACACGTCGATGGTCTCGTTCACCGACACCGTGCCTGCGGGTACACACGACGGCTCACACTGAGAGGGCTCAGGGCCGGGTCTCCGCACAGGCCCACAAGGCCCGGGCCCAGGGCCCGAACATCACGTGGGGCCCGGAATTATGGGGAAAATATTCATATTGATAGCATTTTTTTATATAATTTTTTTTAACATTAATTATATTACACTTACACGCCTAATAAATATATGCTAATCACACAGGATCCTTATTATTAGTAGTAGTAGCAGTAGTAATGAACAACGCAAATTAAATCATATCTCCACTCAAACGTTAAATCTAAGAACTCCATCTCCCAGAATGCCATGCGGGGTGGGGGCTTAGGGCCTCTGAACGTCAAGATCTGGCCCCTGCTCAGACTACACATTTAATATGTGGGCCCGCAAATTACATGGCCAGAAAACCATGACAACAGACATGAGGTAGCATGTCACGCAGACGGGATGTGTGTGCACTCACCGATATTGGGGACGGGGAGACCGTTGGGCCCAATTCCTCCACCTCTGATTCCTCCCCCATTGCCGTTGTGGCCGCCATTTCCGTTGGAGCCGGGGTTGAGTTTGTACGGGTAGCCGTTGTAACTGGGGAAGCCCCCGTTGTTCCCTGTGTGGTAGGGGACGCCCTCGATACACAGGCGTCGGTACTCGTCTGTCCGGGAGAGAGAGGGGAGGAGGTAAACAACCATGCAGCGTTGCGCTTTATCACAAATGCCAGATCATCCACCCATCATTTTGTAGGTCATTGGAATTGGCCTTTTCGCACATCTCTCCTACACACACATATATGTATTCCATCAGAGAGGTCCGAGCGCAGGGTCAGCCATAGTACGGCGCCCCTGGAGCAGTTTAGGGGTTCAGTGCCTTGCTCAAGGGCACTTTGGCAGTGCCACCAGGAAGTGAGCTAGCATCCCTCTGGTTTCCAGTTCATTGTTTTTTCGTCCTTTCCAGGACAAAAGCAGCGTTTCTGAAAGCCATTAATTTCCAATGAGGTGCAAACTTTTCTTTATCGTATTGAAGAAAATAATTATTAAAATGTTGGGAAAAAGTGTCTGGGGGCGGGGGGGTGTTCCTTGAATGATCTGCTAATGAGCTAACCCTTTTATTCAGGAATCGGGCAATCAACATAGAAAGTACAAAATTAAACTACAACTGCAGACCCCAACAGTCGCTATCAAACATGGCGCTCTCATGGGAGTTGTAGTCCAACATTAATTTTGCCCTGTAACTCAATGCCTTAGTGAAAGGCGTTCATTAACAGCAAACAATTTAAAGAACAGCCCCTAAGCATTTTTTCCCCAG
>JAINUG010000206.1:70000-215000 GCA_029706075.1 Aldrovandia affinis | reverse complement strand
GGGTAGAGAGAGAGAGGAGGGAGAGATAGAGAGGGGGTAGAGAGAGAGAGAAAGGAAGGGATAGAGAGAGAGGGAGGGATAGAGAGAGGGGGTAGAGAGAGAGAGGATGGAGGGATAGAGAGGGGGGTAGAGAGAGAGAGAGAGAGAGAGGGAGGAGAGAGGGATAGAGAGAGAGAGGGAGAGAGAGAGGAGAGAGAGGAAAGAGAGGGGGTAGAGAGAGAGAAGGGATGGAGGGATAGAGAGAGAGAGAGAGAGGATAGAGAGGGATAGAGAGAGGGGGGTAGAGAGAGAGGAAAGGATAGAGAGAAAGGGGATAGAGAGAGAGGGAGAGGGAGAGGGAGAGAGAGAAAGGAGGGACAGAGAGAGAGAGAGAGAGAGAGAGAGAGGATGGAGGGATAGAGAGGGGGGGTAGAGAGAGAGAGAGAGAGAGAGAGGGAGAGGAGCAGTCTGGACCCTGGGGACAGAGAGACCCTCGGCCAGAATCAACAATGTGCATCTCTGCCCTGGCGCACAGGAATGTTAGCTGGGGGAAATAGCAGAGGCATGACGTGCTGGCTTCAGTGTCTCGGCCCGACTGAGGGGTCTGCGGGGAGGGGAGTGGGGGTGTGGGGGAGAGCTCAACATTCCCCCCCCCCCCACCCCCCACTCACCTCAGCACCGCCCCGCCCCCCCCAGGACCCTCCAGCAAACGCCCAACAGCTCATTTCCTACATGCATGTTCCCAATCAGCCCCACGTTCCTCTCTGCGTTCCTTTCCTCCCCCTTTTCCACAGAAAAACAAATGGAATATTTTCCTCCGCTGGCACCCTCTCCGCCAAGGCCCCCCCCCCCCCACCCCCCACCCGCTCCTTTCCCTATTTATTGTTGTGGAGTCGGCTTTGTTCCACTCCCGGCGCGTAAACGATCCCAGATGCGTTTACCTTCGACGCAAAAACAATCAGCCACACAGCAGCAGCAGCAGCAGCACCCCCGATGGATCCCCGTGTGAGCTCAGCCTCCGCTCAGCGCTGAACGAAAGACGCTCTCGCTCGGAGCAAAAAACACGCACGCCCCCCCCAAAGGCCTTGGAGAGGACGGCAGGAAACGGGACAGAGTGCCAAAGGGAGGGACGAAGAGAAGAGTGCACCTGAGAGAGTGTTCGAGCGCGGCCAGAGGCATGCTCTTTCCATTAAACTCAAATCAAACCCGCTCCATCGTGCGGCTCGGGAGGGGGGGGTGAGCATATTGGGTTCTCGTATTTGGACGACGTTTGAAGCGGAACTCTTGTTTCCTTGCTGTCTCCTCCGGAGCCTCTCTCTGGGGGGAGGGTAAATTGCGAACACACACTCCTCACTCGCACCTCGTCCAGGTTTCGAGGGCCGGGACGTGACCGCTGCGCCCGGGCGATGATTCAGCGTGTGACGGCGGAGAAACGGGGAAAAAACTACACAAACCCCAGGCAGGAAACGGGGGGTCGGCGAGGCCGAGGTTTTTTAGGAAAAGGGCGCTCGCGCAGGGAGACCGCAAGGCCGCACGCCTCGAATGCTCGCCTCACGAGTCATAGGAGCATTATCAGTGTTAAGAGAGGGGGGGAGAAACCACATCCGAAGTGTGTCCCGGGCTGGCCGGGCGGGCGGGCGGGAGGGGGAGGGGCTTACCGACGCATCTGGAGCCGTCGCCGCTGGTGATGTAGCCGCGCGGGCAGGTGCACACGTAGCTCCCCGCCGTGTTGGTGCACTCGCCGCCGTCGCACACGCCGTGGATGGTGCTGCACTCGTCGATATCTGAAACACACGCACGCACACACACACAGACACACACACGCAGACACACACACACACACACACACACGCACACACACACACACTGGAAAGTCAGCACCCAAACCCAGGGAAACGGTAAAGCAGAGAGGCTAACCCAGAGCAGCAGCTGAGACACAATCAGCTTCATATCCATATCCATATTCATATTCATATTCATATTCATATTCATATTCTCGGCTACCATGTGTCTGCCGCTGCGTCACAGCCCTGTCGCTGTTTTAGCGAGCCCTCACTTTTTTTTTTTTAAATTAATTTCAGATTTTTTCCCATTTTTCTGCCAATTTGGTTGCCAATTAAACCCTCTATTTATTTCAATTCCCCACCCCCACGAGTCCGTCGCCCGTCCTCCGGGAGCGAGACACACATTCCTGGCCGATTGTTCCCGCCTCTTCCGAGACATGAATTCTTCCACGGACGCCTTAACCTTCTCCTCGACGGACTCGTGCTGGCTCTCCTTCCCCCCCCCGGAGGCGGACAGCCAAATGCCGCCTCCGATCGGGGCTGACGACCAGGGCCGGTCTGGTAGAGACGCGCGTTTCGATCCGCGTCCCTGACGGGCAGCGCACACCACTCCGAAGCGTGGTGCGTTAGACCGCTACGCCGTCCGCCAGCCCCTTCGAGCCCTCGCCTTTTGACCGTGCCTCTCGTTAAGAGCGCCGTGAGAGGGAGCGTGACCGGCCTGCTCCGCTCACTCCCTCACCGCACCGCCTTTAGCGCGCAGCCACTGACCCCAGAGCGCCGAGGACACACCCACACCCCCTGCACAGCACCGAACCCTCGACCTGCTCGAGAGACACACTAAAGCAGCCTAACGTGTTAAATCCACGCTACGCCACGGGAAGGAAGAATCACGCGCAACAACCCGTGTCGTGACACAGTCCCGTCGAGCCCCGAGGGCAGTTTGCGCCCTGAACACTTTACTGGATCGTAATCGGACAACGATGGGTTTCGTGAAGTCCGCCACTCCTCATTCAAAAGGGGCTCAGGCACAGAGATTCCCTCGCTCACGACTCGGCGTCGCTCAAAGCGAAAGCCCTCCGCGGCACACTTCCAGCACGCGGGCATGTGTGTGCCCAGGCAGTAAAGCGCTCAGCGACTTGGCAGAACCGCGCCGCCTCGCATCACATTAAAGGACTTCTGCAGCTATACGATGTTGAACCGGAAACGCACAATAAAGACACTCACACACACACGCACAAAATAAAAGAGCCGTATCTAAATAGACTTTTACGTTTGTAAAATAAAGCGGTGTGTTTTTTACGCAGGAGACGGGAGGAGGGTGTGTTATTGGTGTGCGGAGAGCAGAACCCGTGGAAACGTGCGTGGCACGGACTGCAGTCTGGGGTTTGGCCCCCGGAGGGGTGTAGACAGGCACCGGGCCCCCCCCCCCCGCTGACTATTGCCCGACGGCGGGGGTAAAACGGTGCTTCTGAAGTCATTAAAGTGCAGAAAATAAGGCTCGCGTCAGCATTCCTAACGGAGAGGACTAGACTTTGCCCAGCGCAGACACGGAGCGGTGTTGGAAAGGAAATGTCTGCCACCTGGGCACTGTTTAGGCATGCAAGTCCTCCTCGCTCTGTGTGTGTGTGTGTGTGTGTGTGTGTGTGAGGAATGGGGAGGTCCCCTGTGTGTAAAGAGGTAATCACCCCCCCCCCAAGCAGTACATTTCTCTGTCCTCCTTTGTTTAAATGCCAACAGCTGGCTCCAAAAGCCTTTAAACTGTATTTATTCAAAGAAAAAAGGAGGAGGAGGAGGAGAGAAAAGAAAGGAAGACGAGCTCGAGATTACACGGCGTTCAGGAGGAGCGTTTTTCCCCCCGAGCCGGTTTCCGACAACACGGTGACACGCTTTGCTGTCAAACACGGGGGCGCGGGGGGGAGAGTGACAGTTTTAATGGTGTCTCAGGTTACGGAGGGAGAGTTCTCTGTGGTGCGTCCCACGCAGAACATATCACACTGTTCTGGAGGAGTCCGAGGGTTTTATAGACTTCCGGACGGATCTGAATCAGCACGCTCCGAGACACGTTCTGCATGCCCTTAAAGAAACAACGCTGACAGCCCCACTGAAGTCATAAAACCAGGTTCCGTAAAACCCTCCCTCCCTCTCTCTCCCTCTCCCTCCCTCCCCCACAGCCGGGCAGAGCAGGCCTTTCCTGGGGGGCAGATTTACTACAGTCTCCCATTGTCCTGTAATTAGCCGCCCCCCACCAACTTCAAAGAACACAGGGCACCTTTCTAACGGGCCCCCCTGGCCGCCGTGTGCTCAGGGCGCAATCGGCCTCTTTCCTGTGGCGGTCGCCGGGCTTTTGAGGAGTCGGGGGCGTTCACTTGTGACGACCTAATTAATGGAGGCACTGGGAACGGGCCTCTCCTCACAACGCTGGGACAGCAGCGTAGCATAGTGGTTAGGGAACTGGGTTTGTAACACAAAGGTTGCAGGTTCAAATCCCCAGGTGGGGCACTGCCGTTGTAACCTTGGGCAAGATGCCTGAATTGCTTCAGTAAGATATCCAGCTGTATAAATGGATTGCATGTGAAGAAATGTAAACTGTGTAAGTCACTCTGGATAAGAGCCTGCTAAATGCCTGTAATGTAATGTAACGCTGGCCCTAGCTAGACGGAGCTCTCCCCCTGCCCGTGCCAACCTTCAGCGCGCCCGAAAACGAAAGGTCCGTTCCTTCGCCCGTTCGCACAATCATCGCACAATAAACTCAGAGAGGAGGGAGAGAGAGAGGAGAGAGGGGGGGCACTCCGGGTTCTGTTTGACACTAAAGGGGGAGAGAGAGAGAGAGAGAGAGAGAGAGAGAGAGAGAGAGAGAGAGGGGGCACTCCGGGTTCTGTTTGACACTAAAGGGGGAGAGAGAGAGAGAGAGAGAGAGAGAGAGAGAGAGAGGGAGGGGGCCTTCCCGGTTCTGTTTGAGACTAAAGGGGGAGAGAGGAGAGAGAGAGAGAGAGGAGAGAGGAGAGAGAGAGAGAGAGGGGGCACTCCGGGTTCTGTTTGAGACTAAGGGGGTAAGGGGGCGCACTCTCGGGTGGAATGTGCATCAGACCCAGCCATGGTGACAACCCCAGCTCCTCTCGGGCTGACAGTTACGTAGGCCTCGGGGCAGGTAATGACACACGCCGGAGTCTGTGATTAACGAGGGGAAAACACCAAAGGACATGGCTGGCTGCGGGCACCCCTCTCGGCAGTCCCAAACTCTCGCCGAATCGCACGAGGAACACATGCGCGCTACAGCTGTGATGACACAACGCCGAAGGTGTCGGGAGTCATGGGACCGCTTTTATGGCCCCGGTCTCCCCGGTGCGGGGGGAAGAATGTGACTCTCTGTTTCACCTCCGTCTCCACTCCCCGGGGGGGCTCAGGTCAGTGCCGGCAGGACAGTGAGAGAACACAGACCCCCCCGCCTCAGAAGTGAATAACATGATTCAATTATACACACACACACACGCACACACACGCACGCACGCATGCACACACACACACACACACACACACACACACACACACACACACACACACACACATACACACACACACACACACATACACACACACACACACACACACACACACACACACACACACACACACACACACACAACACACACACACAAACACACACAGGCACACACACACAAACACACACACGCACACACACACACACACACACACACACACACACACACACACACACACACACACTCAAATTTGGCCTCCACTTCCTCCAGCTAAAGTGATTCTCCGTGCTGCATCCCAGGCCCCCAGGAGAGGAGGCCTGTATCCAAGCCTCCTGACCCTGCCCCGCAATGCGCCTGTTTGTTTTCCCTTTGCATTGTTTAAATTCCAGCCAATCAACACACAGTAAAGTGACCCTCGGCATGGAGTGGGCTGAAACCTGACCTGGAGCCCGCTCTCTCTGATTACTGGACCCTCTGATCGCGGTACTGGTAAGAGCTCACACGCCCCGGCTAACACCCAAGCCAAAAATCCTGGGCTCCGGGAAACGAGAGCCTTGGGCCATTCTGATAAAGCTTTCAAACTCAACAGACAAGCAAGTGCAGCCCCTGTGTTTCGCCTGCAGCTACGTGAACAACCCCAGTTCAGCGTGCAGACATTCTTGCACCAGACATCCCAGCCCTCTTTTTACGAGAAATTTAAAAAAGCACCCTGCTCGTCCGGTTCCTTAAAAAACAATTAACTTTACCCCTCGAAGGGGTGCTGTCACACTAATGATTTTTATTCTAGCACATGCCGTAACATTCTAGTCGATTCTAATTGATGACGTCATAAAGGGCTGCTAACGGCAACCCTCATAGAACATCCTAAAATTCCAGAATAGAACAGTGTGAATCAGAGCCCGTATGTATACAGATTCTAAGCGTAGGAGTGCTGATCTAGGATCAGGTTTCCCCTGTCCATATCCTAACCATATCCATTATGAGCTAAAAGGCTAAACTGATCCTAGATCAGCACTCCTACTCTTAGAATCTGTGTACATATGGCCCCAGAACTAGAACTCTCAACGTGTTCAAACCAGTGGTGGACGAAGTACACAAATCCGTTACTTGAGCCAAAGTACAGATACCCCTGATAAAATATTACTCCAGTGAAAGTAAAGTCCTACATTTAACCCCATTTGCCTTTGAAATATATGGGGAGGGAAAGTAAAAATAAAAGCAAAAATTGAAATACTTAAGTAAGCACAGATACTTGCAAAATGTACTTAAGCACAGTAAATGTACTTTGTTAGTGTCCACCACTGGGTAAAGCCCACAACTTTTAGAGTCCGTTCCACAGGCCGTGATGAGTGTGGGGCTGCTCCACTCCACAGGGAACTCACCCTCGCACTTCTGGTTGACGTCACTTTGGCGGTGGCCGGCGGGACACTTGCACTCGTAAGAGCCCACGGTGTTGATGCAGTTCCCCCCGGAACACAGTCCTGGGACGGCCTGGCACTCGTCCACATCTGACACAACAGTGAGACACAGAGAGAGAGAGGAGAGAGAGAGAGGCAAGGCCGTTAGTACATCCAAAAAGCGGTGTGCCAGCACGGAACATGAGTCCCTAACCCTGCTGATGAACTGCGTGGATTAGATGCGGTAGATCATAATAATTTGATTTGATCAAGTCAAAATTCAAAAACATCGCAATGAAATACAATTCCGTTGTTGGGAAACACAAGAGTCGACCGGGGAAATGGTACCACAACCTGCCGAACTGCAAGCGGTCAGCGTGACTTTTAAAGCGCACTGCACTGAACAACTGATGTCTTTTAACAAAACAAAAAGCTTTTCTCCAAGGCGGAAGTTTACATAGAATGAATGTCATCTTACAGCTATTGAATGTTAAATCGTTTCATGTCATGACCCCACCCCTGTGAGAAAGGGAAATCCTCTTTTAAGGATATCGGAGGAGAAACCGGGTTCACGTATACGGGATATTTAATGAAATGCAATGAATCACGGCAGCGGTAAGTGAGACCGCCGGGTCGTCGGGTGGGACTCCGGGTTCGAGACGGGCGTCTGCAGGCGGGCGACAGCGTCTCGTTTAGCGCTCCTTTCACGAGGAGGGAGGACATTTATCGCCTCGTCATCGTCTCCGTTCACACATTATCACGTCATTAGCTCAGAGTCTGGACACGCCGGCCCCTGGCTCGACGCTTCTCGCAAACCTTCGCCGAACAAGCAAAGCGTAAACCCTCGCCGTCGTTTCTGAACTCATAAAACAACACCATCGGCCATCTGCCGGCGCTCGTATTATTGGGCCGTCTGAGAGACAGCGGCCAGAAAACCGTTGAGCGTCTGGGATGGCGTGCAAACACGGCGCACGCGGCCACAGTAAACGCCGTGCGTACCAGACCTCCCTCGAACAGCCCGGTCTCTCCCTGCAGAGGCTGGAACACGTCACCAGGTACCCAGGCCAATGCCAGCTTCCCACAGCCTGTTTCTGATCAGCCTAATTCTCCCCCAAATAGGCAGATTCTTTGTTTGCTCCTAACAAAGGCTGCGCAAAGTATGTTCTTATTTATGGCTTTTTCCAAAAGGAAATTCTTTTGGCTTCAGCGTCCGCATGCCGTTACTCTGTGCCAGCCATGGTTTTCTCCCGAGCGCAGCAGCTTCAAAGTCTGAGAAACCGTACGCTGCCAGCTGACCGTCTAACCCCCTGGAGACGTCCAAGAGACATTCGATCAGGAAAATGATCAGGAGTCAGGAGCGATTTTGTTTGAGGTACAAAAATTTATTAAAAAAGCCATACATCGCTCTCTTTAAAGTTCAACAACTCATTAACGATTGGCACAATCTTTCCGATTGTGTGCTCCCCTAACCGAATTGCGAAGCGCACACAAATTTGGGTCGCTTACCATGGGTATCGCTTTTACAAGGCAACCGGTATTACAGAAAAGCGCCAAGCAGTACAACCAGAAATCACCCTAAGCTACGCTATCGTGTGTTAAGGACAGAAAAGTCGCCTGGAGACAGCGGGGGAACTGTAGAAAGCCCCGCTGACTACGATGGAATGTGACAGATTTTTTGCAATTTCATATTTTTTAAACCCTGGTGAAAATCGCCCATTGGTGTGGAAGGCTTATGGGGCTGTGCTCATCGGACCCCCCACCCGCGGTCTCGGAGGTGAAGCGGGGGCTGCACTAACCAGGCCCCCCCCCAGGGGCTGATGTGGGATCTTAACCCACATTCTCACACTGTTGATGTGAAAACACGGCCTCTTAAGCCAGGCTTGGGAGGGGAGGGGAGGGGGGGGGAGGGGGGAGAATCCAGGCCTTCGGGCCACTGATTCATATCGCCACCCTTTCTCCCCCATTTGTTTAATTTAAGCTAATCGCTGGGCATTACCCCAGAGAGGGGGCGGGGGCCTTTGTTGTCACAGACGGCTCACTGATATCCATGAAGAAGAGCCGCTGGCTCTGGGCCGTCTGCCATGTTTCAGCAGGCCTCTGACACTCCGTGATGGACAGATATGTGAGCGAGCACAATGGTAATCTGGTAAAAACACGTCAACCCGCTTGACCTGCGAGACCTTTCCCCAGACCCCAGGTGATCAGCACAAACCGCCCAACCCCCCCTCCCCATATACAGAGCCCAGACTCAGCCATGTAGGGCATCGCTGGGAGAGTTTCTCTAAAGCAGAACCAGGGTGCAGGGCTTTGTGTGCGATTCTTCAGCCAATCAACGCACATTGTTTCTCAGAAAGGCGAGTGATTTTCGGGGCTTCGTGCAAACAATCCGAGGGGGGTGGTGGTGGTGATGGGGGTAGGGCCTGATATTTACACAGATGCGAGCCTGTGTTTGGCTGATGGCGGGGCTGTGGAATCTCAGTGGATTCTCCACAGCTTTGATCTCTCGTGAGTCTGGTGTGTGTGTGTGTGTGCGTGTGTGCGTGGCCCGGGTGGGGCCAGGGTGGGGCGGGGGGCAGGGCAGGACCCTCTCTCACCCTGACAGGCCCCGCTGCGGATGTTGGGGATGAAGCCGCGGCGGCAGGGGTGGGGCTGGGCGGGGCACATCTCGCAGGGGTGGCCCCACGCGCGCCAATGGTGGCGCAGCACAGCGTCTTGGTGCACACGATGCCGCTCAGCTGACCCTGGCACATCTGGTTATTCACCTGGGTGAAGCAGGGCCCGGTCCGGTAGTCTGTCAGAGAGAGAGAGAGAGAGAGAGAGAGAGGGAGGGAGAGAGAGAGAGAGAGAGAGAGAGAGGGAGGGAGAGAGAGAGAGAGAGAAAGAGAGAGAGAGAGTGTGAGAGAGAGAGAGAGAGAGAGAGAGAGGGAGTGAGTGAGTGAGAGAGAGAGAGCGAGTGAGAGAGAGAGTGAGGGGGAGGGGGAGAGGGGGGGGAGAGAGGGGAGAGAGAGAGAGAGTGAGGGAGTGAGGGAGAATGAGAGAGAGAGAGAGAGCGAATGTGAGAGAGAGGGAGAGAGAGAGAGAGAGAGAGAGAGAGAGAGAGAGAGAGAGAGAGAGAGAGAGAGAGAGAGAGAGAGAGAGAGAGAAAGACCAGGAGTCAACAACAGGGTTTGGGGCCTAAAACACAACAGGTTGATTTAATTTATTTTTCATTCCACTTGTGCTCTTCTGTACGTAATTTTGGCAGTTAAAATTGACAGAAGAGAAAGCAGGAGACGGTGAGCGGCTGGCACAAACCGGCTGGAATGCAACTCCTGGAATGTAAGTGCTTTAAACCGGCTGGAAGACTCTGCAGATTCTGCGCCAAAAGAGCTGAAAGGCCGTGAACACATCTGACAGACGGTGGGTTTCTTTCCACAGCGCTATAATGGGATAACCAAATGATGGGAATGGCATTTCTGTTCCAGCATCAAAAACAAGTTTCTCGTGACAGACACTCTCGCCGAGGGGCCCTGGAGCAGAACACACCGCGCATTGTGAGCGCCGTGCCACGATCATCCCTTCGACGGAGAACGGAGAACTTTGCCCCGAAACAAACCGTGCGAGCACAGCGGGGGGGCCTTACGTACGTCCCCCCCCCGCTTCAGATCGCCACCGTGCTGTGCGTCGCCCGCCAGGAAAGACCGTTTAATCTCGTTACCTGCACTTCACAAATCAAACACAATGACCCTGAGCCGAAGCGACGCGAGCGGTACGATGCCCGCTCAGTCGCGCGTAACGAAGCCCGATCGCCTAATGATGTCTCCTCGTACGACCGGGGTCTTGTCGAGTTCAGCAGCGGCGCCGAACGTCGGTGCTGGCGACTCACTGGTGGCGCACCTGCAGTTCAGGGGAAAACGCGAGAGCCAGGCGGCCGCCTCATCGGCCCACTCTGACAGAGGTAAACAGATATTTGGGTTTCTGCTACGCTGTTCCGTTATTCCTCGCGCAAATTAAGAGGTAAATCACATCCGTCCTGAGAGGGATAAGTGGAGCAGTGAAAGTAGGTCAGACCCAGGGCCGCTGCCCCCTCCTCCTCCTCCTCCTCCTCTCCTCTCCTCCCTCCCGCTGTCCTCCTCCCTCCATTCTGGCTTGCACCCATGACCTGACAATCTTTCCTGGACAATTTGAGTCCAGGAATGTGAGTCCCCTTCAAGACTCGGTGACCCACTGAAGGAGCCCAGTGCCACATCTGGGACCGATTATCCCAACCTGGCCGGAGGATGGGGGGGGGGACGACACAAAGGAGCGGCCTCTGCTCCAGATGTGTCCATCTACGTTCCGAACTCTAATTCACCGCCCCCTCCCACCCCCGTCACACTCTGATGGAGTGCTCTCTCATCGTCGCATGCTCGCTGAAAACATGTAACTCAAACCCGAGACGCAGACCTCTCCTCTGACAGACGAAAGGAGCCATATCTCTTTGCTGCTGCCTCTTGGAATTTGTTCTCGGCCGTGCCAACGTCTTTGGAATTTCCCCCGCTGATCTGACTGATCTAACAGAACAGGGTGAGATAACCGTTTCCCAGAAGCCCCAGGGCCGGGGGCTATAACAACACCGAGAGTGATGATTAGGGAAAATGGCCCAGAGACACAAAAGCATTCCGGCCAATCCAGAGACACAAAACCACTCCGGCCAATGCAGAGAGACAAAACCACTCCGGCCAATCCAGAGACACAAAAGCATTCCGGCCAATCCAGAGACACAAAACCACTCCGGCCAATCCAGAGACACTAAAGCACTCCAGCCAATCCAGAGACACAAAGCCACTCCGGCCAATGCAGAGAGACAAAACCACTCCAGCCAATTCTGAGACACAAAAGCATTCCGGCCAATCCAGAGACACTAAAGCACTTCAACCAATCCAGACACTAAAGCACTCCAGCCAATCCGGAGCCACAAAACCACTCCAGCCAATCTGCTACGTATCCCTTTCCAAAGATCCTTTGCCATAATAATATTTTAAAGAAAAAAAGAGTATTACAGAAAAGTCGACCAAATCCAATATGGAACCATGATTTATTCTGACGAGCGATACTCAGGAGGAATACTTCTGTAGTTAGTGGACGGCAAGAACATGGAGGGGGGCAACATGAGGAGCGTGAGAGACTCTAGACCACCCCGTGGCGTGAGAGGAGACGTCTTCATCGCCGGCCAGCGCGAGACAGTGGGAAAGGGGGCTCGCGGTTTGATCCCACAGAGAGAAGTGTGTGAAACCCAAATGCCCCGAGCGTGTCTCGACGGCCGGAGACGTCTGAAGGGCTGTAGATTATCCAGAGAGAGCGCAGCCAAGTTCAGCAGGGACCCAGTCTGTGTGTGCGCACGCCCGCATGAAAAACACACTGGAGCCTTGCAAGGAAGCGGGCCAAACAAAAGACTGGGGCAAAATTGAGCACGCTTTTAATGGACTGAATAACAAGCGCGCAGCCAGCACCCCCAAATCTGCGGGGGTGAAGGCCAGCAAGCCGCGGTATGGAGACGGGGCAGCCAGCGCGTGTGGGAGCTCCCCTGCCTGGGAACATGTGCATTCCTGGCACAGACAGGTTGGGTGGGGAGGGGGTTGAGGGGGCTTTGTGAATGTGGACATTCTGAAGCAATTTATCCTGATTGCAGCTGAAATTGCGCTGCGGATCAAAACACTTCGCAAGTCCGAACACCACGCCCCTCCCTCTTTTCCATCCTGCTGTTTTTGGGTTTTGTTTTTGTTACATTTTGTTTCAAATTTTTCCTGTTTTTCTCCCAGTTTGGGAGCCAATTGTACCCTCTATTTCTTTCAGTTTACCCTCCCCCTCACAAGCCCGCCGCTCGTCCTCGGAGGCAAGCCTGTTTCTCCCGTACAGGGACACCTTCCGTGCTTCTCGTGCCGGCTCATCCCCCTCCCTCCCTCCCTCCCTCTGGGGTGGTCAGCCAATCGCCGCCCCCCACAGGGCTCTCAGCCAGAGCCGGATTGGCACAGCCGGGTTTCAAACTGCGGCCGCAGTAGGCAACTTGCATTTGGGGCCAATGCTTCGACCGTTACACCCCATCCCGCTGTTTTACCCTCTTTCTTCTACTCTGTCACTGTTCTGTGTTCTCCTCTCTTTTTCTCTGCCCCCCCCCCCCACTAAAAGCACAGCGGTGTCCCCACTTCAGCCCCCCCCACTCTCCCCGCCTTCGAAAAACAATACTTCATAAGTATCATATGACAAGCATTGTTTTAACCGCCGAAACCCACAGAACACAGGACTTTATTAAAAAAGCAACTAGAATTCCGCAACGTTACATGCAGAAATATGTATAAAGAAAGCCACAACTTTTTTTCCGATGGGGGAAAAGAAAAGAAAAAAAGAAATCTCTTAAAAAAGGATATTTTATGATGTGCCAAGGGTCAGACCAACGCCCGTGTGAGTAAAACCCCACAATAAATCTGACATCGTTCTGTTGGGCACCGTTTGAACATTAAAAGGGAGCCAGACATTTTCTTTTGTCACATGGTATGAGGGGGATTGGAAGAAACGTAAAAATTCAAAGGGATGAAAAAGGAAAGTTAATCCAGTCTGGAACGCGGAGGCTCAGAGGAAACAGAGCTCCACAGCTGTGAGTGTCACTGGGGGCGTGGGGGGGCGATGCCAGAATGTGTTCATCCATCACCGCTGGAAAATAAATGTTCCACTCCGAGGCAAACCGCGGGGAGGGGGGGGGACACGATGGCCTCGCAGTAAACAGGCAAACAACCGTTTGGAATTCGCCGAGAGGCGTCTTCGTTACGCGGGGAGAGGGAGAGATTCACACCCGGCCCCCTCGGAGAGGTCAGAGTCCCCCCACAAATAAAAAGAGGAAATATTAGACACACAGGCTTTCCTGTCAGAGTTTTAATGTTTCCGGGACCAAGCGACCCACGCCTTTTAAAGTGGGGGTTGATTTATGGGACACCTAAACGGGACGGTCGGAGACAACCCCTCCTCCTCCCCTCCCCACCCCTCGCCTCGCCTCTCTCCCATGTCTCTACCTGCCAAGAGGAGAGTCGTTTAAGTGATTACGCTCCCCCCCCCTCACTTTTCTCATGAGCGAAGGCGTACGCGTGTGTTCTTCGTCTTGTCTGGAGAGCTGCTTCTGTTCGCGTTACTGGCACCCCCTAAATGAAGATCACTTTCGTGTGATTTGTTTCCGCTCGCTGTTCTAACACGCCAGAGAGGAGGGAGAAAGATAAACTGGTTTCAAGTGGCACAGTCTCACCCTATCGCAGTGCCCAGCTGTGCCCCCCCCCCCCCCCCCTACACCCCCGGTCCCCAAACACACCACTGGGCACGCAGGCGATTAATGAACTCTTTCAGAAGTTAGCGAAGAAAGCTCTAAATGTCAGATAGCGATCTTCAGCTACATGAAATCGCTTTTGGCACCAGTGAGCTCTGTGCTTCAGTTAACAGACTGCAGTCTCCTGCACAGACCACAGAGAGAAATAATACACACACACACAACTGTGAGGAAAGTGAATTAAACACGGGCATTTACACAGACAAGCCTTGCCTAGCCTAGACACTCACAGGGGTTATTTATTTCTGTGTTTGTGTGTGTGTGGGGGTGTGTGTGTGTGTGAATGTGAGTGTGACTGTGTGTGTAGGTGGGTGTGTATGCGGAATGTGAGTGTGTGTGTGTGTGTGTGTGGGTGTGATGCGGAATATGAGTGTGTATGTATGTGTGTGTGTGGGTGTGTGTGCAGAATGTGTGTGTGTGGGTGTGATGCGGAATGTGAGTGTGTGTATGTTTGTGTGTGGGTGTGATGAGGAATGTGTGTGTGGGTGTGTGTTTGTGTGTGTGGTGTGGGGGTGTGTATGTGTGTGTGGGTGCGAATGCGGAATGTGTGTGTGTGTGTGTGTGTGAATGTGTGTGTGTGTGGGTGCGAATGCGGAATGTGAGTGTGTGTGGGCGTGTATGCGGAATGTGAGTGTGTGTTTTAGCTTGTCTCCAAAGAGGTGTGAGATCTGGCACTTTAAATGAACCAATTTTCGATTTGTGCTCCCAGGTTTGATACAGAAAGAGCAGCTTTTTAAAGAGCAGCTATTTACTCTAACAATCCACAGAGTGTTTTCTCCCCCAGGGTTTGTTTTCTCTATTCAGACACTGATTTGGGAGCTATGGCAACAATCCACGGCCTTCCTACTAACTCCACATTACCCTCCCGTTCATTAACACTCACTCAAAGGGTTTCACGCGTTTGAGAGTAGGGATGAGCGTCTTCTCAATATCGCTGAGGGACAGCCTACAAAGCTAAGCACCAGGGCACCAGCAAATTCCCTAGCAGGTAACTATGTTCAGGTAACACTGAAGCAGTTTCTTCCTGCTGTGAGATATGCAAGTCCCAGATTCTCACACACACACACACACACACACACACACACACACACACACACACACACACACACACACACACACACACACACACACAAACACAAACACAAATAACTGTAAAAGGCAGAGAACCTGTCAACAAAACAGCTAGGTGCTTTTTCCAAAGTACCCCAGTAGCTGCGTTTTTCCACTTACATGCAAATATATACATTTAATGGCCTAGTTAGTGCTTTGTAGACATTTTCCAGTTGCGTACATTAAATTGCGCGCGGTGAGATCATTGCAAAAATAAGCAAGCAGCGCCGCCCCAGGTGGAGCTCTGAGCTCATTGCCGCATGAGCGCCCGGGGTCCAGACCGGGACGTCCCACACGCTACGGTCTGCGCGTTGCCCCGGAGACTGGAGCCACAGTCCTCTCTCCGCTCTCACACCCCCCTTCCCCCACCCCCTACCCTCCACCCTTCCACCAGGGATTGTTTTCCAGCCCCGTGGACAGAAATAGAAAATTTGTCCTGGAGCACATTCCCAAAAAAAAACGAGCCCCTTTCCATCACCTCAGCGGCGACGTCATCGGTGAAACGCTCCCTGGGTTCTGTCTGTTTGCTCCCGGTGACCCAGAAACAGACCTGCATTCTGCCGGGGCGCGGTCACACAGGAGAGCGAGTGATTGAGCGAGGGAGGGGCCTGGGAAACGGGCCCGGAGGGGGGGGCACACCCGGACAACGCAGGACGAAAACTCCCAGGTTCCTTCTCACAAGCCCCCTCGTGTAAATGAGAGGGCCCGACACGAGGGGGTGTTAGCGGCCCTGATTACAGAGAGCCGCCTGCAGCCTGCGCTGTAATTCACGCCTAGTTCCCACGTCCACAGCCCCAAGGCACACCACCCCGCCCCCCTCTCTCTCTCTCTCCCAGCGCTGAGACGCAGCTCCTCAACCTGCCTGGCACCGGCCACCGGACCCGACCCACACTGCCCTCACAGAAGCCCCAGACACCGAAACCACATCTGTGGTCAGGTTTGAGTCATGGGTCCGTGGCATTCAATCAATCACGTCACACTGCCCTGGGGGCAGAAGTTAATTTTCATACTGAGCTCCTGTTTGATGCTTGTAGGGACAAAATGGTAAGATGTCATTTCTTTTTTTTTTACCTATTCTGAATGGCAATCTTTAACCTTTAAGGTTTATTTGAAGATTGCCCAAAAACACCTCCTTGCTTTAAAGAAATGTGGCACTAAGATGTATGGAGGGACAGTTTAATTGCCCTGCCCCCCCCCCTCCCACCCCCAGGTACAGGTGAGGTCATGAATAATGTTCAAACAGGGGAGCGAGAGGAGCGTTGTGAGGCAGCAGCAGTGAGGTGTTGGCAGCGGTGAGGCGAGGGAGGGTGTGTGCGGAGGTGGCGGCTGGTGTCGGGAGGCGAGGCTGGTGAGGTCTGGGTGCCTCCTCTCCCGCCCTGGCCCTGGCTCAGTGTGGAGACATGACTGTTTGTGCTAGCCTGGGCCTGGCTGTGTGTACACAGCTGGGGAGTCCATTTTTACACCCCCATTCTCCCCTTCCCCACCCCACCCCACCCCACCCCCAGTCCCTGCTCCACTCCTGCTCAGGAAATGTCCACGACTCCACAAAGAAACGCTTTTCTGTCATTCCGACTGAGTTTTATTTATTGCCAGATGTCTGCGAGTCTCTCCCCCAGAGCTGCTGTGTTTTTCGAGAAAACAAGCCCAGAGGCTCATGGGGGGCAGGGCAGGGGGAGGGGGGGGTTAGGTGAGGGAAAGGGGTCGAGGC
The DNA here is from genome assembly GCA_029706075.1 of Aldrovandia affinis. Classification (NCBI taxonomy): domain Eukaryota; kingdom Metazoa; phylum Chordata; class Actinopteri; order Notacanthiformes; family Halosauridae; genus Aldrovandia; species Aldrovandia affinis. The sequence goes on along the minus strand of JAINUG010000206.1, from coordinate 198,192 downwards.
CTCGAGTGATGTCCTCTCTCTCTCTCTCTCTCTCTCTCTCTCTCTCTCTCATGCCAGGGCTCTGAAGCCCTTTCCAAGGCATTTACTGGGCCTCCTGATCTAGATTACTGGACCCCCCCAAACCCGCCAAATCCGCTCTGGCCCTCAGCCTCATCTTCCAACAGCAGGCTCTGTCCTCTGGCAGCCCCCTCCCCCTCAAGGGGACGGGGAGCTCGAATATCACACTGAACTAGAGTCAGGCCATTGCTCACCAAAGGATGTGGGGGACAGTGAGAAGCCACTCTGCATTCTCACCAGTCACCACTGGGGGCCTCGGATAGTGTAGCGGCCCAAAGCATACGCTTTGCGAATGCAAGTTGCCTATTACAGCCGCGGTTTCGAAACTTGTCTTGTAGTGACGGTTGGTGAGCTTGAGGGGGAGGGCGAATTGAAATAAATATTGGGTCAAATTGGCTAAATTGGGAGAAAAATGGGGGAAAAATCAGAAAGAAATTTTAAAAAAAAGTCTTAGCTCCACAGCTGGCAGGGGGCAGCATCCAGTCCCGCAGAGAGACACTGTGTGTGTGTGTGTGTGTGTGTGTGTGTGTGTGTGTGTGTGTGCACTTCTATTTCCGCTGCTTTAAGTCCCAAATCGTTTCATTCGTGCCCTCATTTCAGACCACCACCAGGTCAACTCACCTGGTGCACAACGTACAAATCGCTTGTTCGGTGAAATGAAATTACAACATCTAGCCCAGTACTGCACTAGACTGCAGTTTCAAAAGACAGTTTTCACAACATTTTATGTCAATCTTAGAGCTTTGGTCGTTACGATGTGAAGGCGTGGCTGCCTACGCAGAAGAGCAGAGGGAGCAGAGTTGCAGCAGGAGCAGCGGAACCTTACCTCTCTCGCACTGCGGGCCAGTGAAGCCGTAGACACAGGCACACCTGTTGGGTCCGATGCAGCGGCCTCCGTTCTGACAGCCGCTCTCGCACACGGCTGAGAGAGAGAGAGAGAGAGAGAACGGGGTGTGTGTTAATGTCACGTCACGTCACGGCACGTTAGCGCTGCCAACCTGAAAGGAGCTGGGTCGCAATTTTAAGCATTTGGCAGATGCCAAGCCCTAGCCACAGGGTGGGGGGCTTGGTTTAAGGGGGTACTCACGCTGGCCGCAGTGGGTGCCGGTGTAGCCCTTCTGACAGTTGCAGGAGTCGTCGTTGCAGCTTCCTCCGTTCATGCACCTGACGTTGCAGGACTGCACTGTGAGGGGGGGGGGGAACATCAGGCGCGTCAGACTACAGCACTCAGACTAATCACAGACAACCAGGAAGTGCACCAGTCTCTTTACACCAGGGGGAGGGAGGGGGGGTAACAAATGGTAACCACGGCGCCCTGGGGTTGACCTGGAGCAGGCGGCGCTCCTTGATTCTGACACCAGCGTAGAGCAGACAGGAGGCGGGGAGCGGAGAGCGCGGCCAGCTGTGTGAGACAGCCAGGAATGTGGCCAGAGACACACTCTCCCGCGGCAGACCCACACCTCTGCGGCCTCAGACCGCAGCGGGGGGGTGATGCAAAACAGGACCCCCCACTGCACCGCAAACCCCAGACCGGCCAAAAGCAGGAAGGCAGGATGTGAGAGAGACAGAAAAACTGTCCACTTTATTTTCTTTTTGTTTCAGATTTCCCCCAGATTTTCTCCCAGTTTGATGGCCAATTACACCCTCTATTTCTTTCGATTAACCCTCCACTCACGAGCCCGCCGCCCGTCACTACAGGGCAAGCCGATTCCCTGAGGCCGGCAATGATCCACCTCCTCTGAGACGGAACTGCCTACTTCTCGGAGAGCTTGTGCCGCCTCTCCCGGCCCCCCCCCCTATGGGGCGGACAGCCAATCGCCACCCTGGCCAGAGCCGGGCTGGCGCAGCCGGGTTTCGAACCGTGGCCGCAGTAGTCAACTTACATTCTGGGTGAATGCTTTGACCGTTACGCCACCCGAGGCCCCTAAACCTTGTCTTGTCTATTAATACATTTCTAAAACAAAAAAAAAATTTTTCTTAATTAATTGGCAGCTGGTGGAGTCCTGACAGGTGTTGACCGGTGACCCTCTGACATGCCCCACCCACCCCCACCCCGCTCTCTGCCTCGTTTACAAGCTTCCTCAACATCTGCTCTTCAACTCTGCTCTTCTCCGAAACGGACCAGCACACCTGACCGGTCCCTGCAGCTGGCGTGCCTCGGATCTCTCCTAAGCCCTGCAGGGAGAGACCAATCATTCCGCGCGGAGGAGACCATCTCTAAAGAGCCTGCCATCTTAAATCCCCCGTACATTTAGACAAATCTATTCCGGCGTCCGCAGGGGAACAGAAAACATGAATAATCACTCTGCTGGATGACTCCAGCTCACTCAACAACAAACCTACCGGGACGAGGGAAAGAATGGAATTTCTTTCAAAGGAAATTACAGCCGATCTTTTGTGAATACATCATTTTTTTTCCCGATAATTTTTCATAATGAGTCCCATTTCTGGGGATAAGGGAGGTGAACTGGAAGGCAATCAAACAGGACTGTAGACTCTGCCTCTGCCGGTTTAGATTTGCGCTGCTGAACGCTGAGGGGGTTGTGGGTTTTTCGCCGGTTGTCACACGCCGACCCCGGCTCAGGGGAGACGCAGTGATTTTTGCTCTGCTGACATGTTCACAGCCCCCAGTAACGGGAAGGGGGGCCCAGTTTCCCAGCCTAGGACCTGGGCTGGCCGGGAATGTCACGCAGGCCCAGAAACATACAGAAGAGGGGGGGGGGGGCAGATTTAGGGGGTAATCATGTAGTTGGCTGTCCATTTTATGAAGGATGAGAACACAAGAGATACACATTTGTAAGCAGACAGAACAGGGAAAACATTTGACTCTCGGTTATCGATAGAAGTGCCAATCTGGGTAAGTTATCCTCTTGATAAAACGCAGCTCTTTTGTGAACCGATTTCCGTGACCGGACGAGTGGAAGTATCGTACTTGGCGAGGTATGAAGCACTAAGCGAGTCACGCCCCGGGGTAATAAGTGAGTAGACGAGGAGTGCATTAAAACCACACATGGTCCGCAGCTCGCTTCCCACCCTCAGCTGAAGATCAAAGCCACGCGAGCCACACGTACAGACACGGTCTGCAATTAGCTGCCGACGCGCGGCGCTGCCCGACGCTATTGGTCCCAGCCCTGTTTTTTGACACAGAACACCACACACTACGCACTTCCTGCCCCTTCCTGTGAGGAGGTGCCAGAGCCCGGTCACCAGACTGGACGCCCCCCCCATCGTACGGAAGTGTGGAGGTGTTCAGGCCTTTGGAGAATGAAGACCTCACGGGAGACCATGTCTTCCTGCACCCCGGACTGCGTGCTTTGAAGGTGTCACGGCTCAAAGGCTCCGTTTCCTGGGGGGCCTCCTGGGTGGTCTAGCGGTTACAACGTTCGACGCTGGCCACTGCGACCGGGGTTCAATTCCACCGGCCGCGCCAGAGTCGGCTCTGGCCGGGAGTGTCACTAGAGGGGGCGGCGATTGGCTGTCCGTCCCAGGGAGGGGGGAGGGAAGCCGATATGACTTAGCTGCATACAGGAGTAGCTCTGTGTACCGGAGTTACGGACGACGGCTTGTCGAGTGCCGTCTCGGAGGAGACGATACTTTGCTTTTGTCACTGCCGGTCACAGGGCTATGGCAGCGAACTCACAATACAAGGGGGGGATTGACATGAAAAAGAGAGGGTGTAATTAACTACTAAATTGTGAGAAAATGGGATAAAATCAGAAACAAATTCTTAAAAAAAGAAATTTTTAAAGGCTCTGTTTACTGCATTTTATTCTGTTTCCTGTGCGCCAGTTGGCTGTGTTCACTGGACCCATGCGGATGCTGTTCTTTTGACAGCTGTTTTGAAAGAAACTGAGACACGAGACACATAGCAATCAGGGCATAATTACAGCGAAAGAACAAAGCTGGGAAAATCTTGCCCCTGTGCGAAGCTGCTCTTTCTGAGACACGGTGTGGTGTGGCAGCTAACAAGCGGTAATTCAGGATTCACTGCGATGTAATTAACATAGCACTGCTCCCCCCCCAACAACACCTACAGTCAATGTATGGCTTTTAAGATGCAATTCTTCATAACCCAACATCCCAATTACGATTGTTGTAGGCCGAGCCTGAATCGAAGGATAATATTGCTTCCCGTTTTTCTCCACAATTTTTAAGCCAATTATACCTTATTTGGCAATTATACTTTATTTCGATTAACCCTCCCACCACGAACTTGCCGCCCGTCTCTACGCGGCAAGCTACTCTCCGAGGCCGGCGATGATCCGCCTTCTTCGAGACAGAACTCACCGATCCCCTTTCTGGAGACACCCTTACGTGCTTCACAACGAGTTCATGCTGACCACCCTAACCCTTCCCTTAGGAGCGGACAGCCAAATGCCGCCCCCGATCGGGGCTAACGGCCACGGCTGGTCCGGCAGAGACAGGTTTCGAACCACATCCCTGACAGGCAGCTCACACTCATACAGGACCAGCCCAAAACAGGTGCGTTAGACCACTACGCTATCCGCCAGCCCCTTATCCGGTCTCTTTTAAGCTATCTTGTCTCTTTTAAGTGTGTCTGAATCAAAGCTTTAAGTGGTGCTATGATCTGTCTGAAACAGGGCGTTCTTATCAATCGTCACAGACTGTGAAATCAACACACCTTCTTGGGTGCAATTCCTCAGTCCCTGAGTTCACTCTGAACACCAACTGGAATTGTCTTCATCTGTCAAGGACAGGGCTTGACACTAAAAAAATAGTTTTTTTTGGAATGATCCCCTTCTTTTTTAAGTCACTATTTAATTTGGTAAAAAATGTAAGACCAAGTAAAAAAAACGTTTTTTTCCCACCTCCATGGAACAATCAAAGACAAATCAAATGCTGCCGTGCGTTAATTTCGATTTCTTCCGACAGAAAATGGTCAGGCCACAAGCACCACAGGGACAGGTATAAAAGTATAAAAAGGTATCAATAAATCAAATTTAATTTACATTGGTGGCACAGATTTACAAAGTTACGAGCGATTCAAAAGGGGCGAAAGGCCAGAGTCCGCTACCTGGACCTTTGATCCCATAAAACTCTTCAAAAGCCCAGAATACGTTCTTCAATAAAAATGACATCTTGATGCGTTGAACCCGAGACCCACGCCAACACGATTTCATTTGCCAAACGAGGGGAAGGGCACCGCTATGGTCGGGGCAGGAGAGGCACTGTGAGAAAGTGGACACAGGAACAGGATGAAAAGGGCCCGGTTACAGAAGTCGTGAAACGCTTTTCGAGTGTGAAAATCACTTTAGTCATGGATCTGATGGGCCCTACTCGGTGGAAAATGACTTCATAGTGTCTTCCCCATCTGCTAGCTAGTGAGAGACCAGGGAGAGAGGCTCCTCTTGGGCCCAGGATCTGTTTTTACCAGCACATAAACATGGTATCGGACACCTGCGGGATGTCCCAAACGGTGGTGAAGATGAATCCTGTTTTTACACCTCCGGGTCAGGCTAGCCCAGGCCCACGGAGAGTCTGTGCAGAGAGAGCCTCATGGTGCGTGGGGGGGGGCGAGACTGAAGAGACCAAGCGCGACCCAACCACTCTGCTCAATCTCACTGCTCACCGCAAAACAAACGCTTCCAGCCCCCCGTGGCTCAGCCCAAGGCAAATCCATCAGAGGAGGGAAAAATCGTGCAAACTGGAAGTCCTGTCTCTGCTTAGCTGGCACCCCCTGCTGTTCTCCCAATTTGGTGGGCAATTATACCCTCTATTTCTTTAAATTTACCCCCCCACACACCCACCCACCACAGGCCTGCCGCTTGTCCTCGGAGGCAAGCCAGTTTTTTCCCGTACAGGGACGCCTTTTGCAATTCTTGGCGAGCCCGTGCTGGCTCTCCTTCCCCCTGCAGCGGTCAGCCAATCGCTACCCCCAACGTGGCTCTTGGCCAGAGCCAGACTGGCGCAGCCGGGTTTCGAAACCGCAGCTGCAGTGGGCAACTCGCATTCTGGGCGAATGCTTTGACCGTTACGCCACCCGAGGCCCTCCTCCCTGCTGTTTTGTTTTTACTGGTTTGAATCGCCCTGTGCGATTTCGGTCTGGTGACGCTGGGCTGCAGGTGTGGGGGCGGGCGTGGGAGGGGGAGGGGGAGGGGGGTCGGAGCTCACCTCCTGATGTGGCCCCACAGCTGGGGGAGAGCTGGCCGTTGGAGCAGGTGCACATGTTGGGCCGGGAGCAGAAGCCTTCCCCGCAGGAGTTCCTGCAGATCGCTGAGCGGAGCGACAGGGAAACAAAGAAGGCAGTCATGAAAGGAAACACAAGAAGAAGAAGAAGAAGAAGAAAAAGGAACGGGGCAAAGGGAACAACCCTTTGAGGGAGTGCCTTATGGGACGACATGACTCGTTCAAAGCAGAAGATGTAAAACATTCTCCGTCTTAAATTCATGTAGGAATGACTGTAGCTTCACAGTGTCTGTTTAAGGGTTATTGCTCATCAGGCACGGCTAGGGAGACCTGCTTGTCAAGAGGAGAGATAAGGCTTTAATAAAAATAAAAAACAGTTAACAGCTTTCCACAACTTGTAAAAAAAAAGGTCTCATCTTAATCCTGATCTCTCATATGAAAAAGAAAAACATATGGGTTGGCGGAAAAGGGCCCACAAACTCTTATCGCCAACACCGCTAGGTGCGACAGTGCTGACACACAGGAGTCCCTGGCTTTGCGGCAGGGAATGAAAGCGCCACTTACGGACTATGCACTGGTTCCCTCCGGGGAGCGTTTTCCACCCGGGACAGCAGTAGGAGTGGAACCGGGATCCACACACGTTGGGCCTGAGGAGGACAGACAAACAGACAGAGAGACACACTCAGTTACTACATCCACTGCATTTACACTGGACCTGACTAAGGAGTTGAAGGTAAGAAGCAGGGATGGGCTTGGTTAGCACCAAGGGAGTACAGACCGTGGCAACAAATTTCCTGAAAAGGACAATAAACAATCTATCTATCTATCCTGGAAACTGTAAGCTGCTGCTGGAAGTGGCGTTGGTGGGTCAGTAGGGGGCAGTCTTCCCTCCAGACCAAGCCAAAAACCCATGTCCCAGTGCAGTGTGTATATATATATATATGCCATTTAGCAGATGCCTTTATCCAAAGTGACTTACAGTAAACAAAGCATACATTTTTCAGTATATGTGGCCCCCAATGGGAATCGAACCCACAACCTAAGCGTTGTCAGCGCTATGCTCTACCTACTGAGCCACACAGAACCACCGTAGGAAGCGCCGTATTTCGGATGGGATGTTCTGTCCTAGCTCAGTCCTATCTCACCGTTCACCGAAGATCCCATGGCACTTATCAGAAAGAGTGGAGGGTTTCCCCATAAATTCCAAACCAAATTCCTAACCTTGCTCTCTCAATCTGGCCTACTTGTCCCCCTTTAATTGGCTTAATACTCCCCCTCCCCCCCACCTCAGCTGATGTGCAGTGAGCTTTCTGGGTCAAAATGGCCGCCGTGCACACATCACCCAGGTGGACGCTGTACACTGACGGTGCTTTACAGTGACGGGTCGGGCCCTTCACTGTAGCGCGCATTGAGATCACAAGATGAAATGTGATCCATTATTTCGAAACCTCTCAGCTGGCTCATAGAAATAAAAAATATGCGTACAGGCCATACTAAGCTTTGACCCCAAAGACCTCTGGCGCTTGTCATCATTAAAATGCCCCACATCCATCAACGGCCTCCCGGGATTACGCATATTTTAAGGGACATTACACTAAAAAGCTGCGGCTTGTTTTGAATTATACCTCGGCGTTCCAGAGATATTTATAAAGCTTCTCCCAGGGCCTCTCTCTCTCTCTGCTTTACCGGGGGATAGGCTTCTGGCAACGGTCCCAAACCCCCTTCCAAAAAGCCCCGCTCCTGAACGAGGCTGCCCTGACCCCTGGCACATGTGAGAGTCATCTCGCGGCGTTTCAAAGCCTCGCCAGGTCATCACCCGCGTCTCTCTCAGGAAGCGGCTGCATCTCGGACTGGCTCTGTTTTGTGCATAACGTAACTCTCCCCCGGTTCCCCGGCGCTAATAAGATGCTCTCACGATCTCAGCTTTGCAATGACGCCGTCATGTTAACACCCCGATGTCTGCTTGGGTTCTGCCACCGAAGAGTTCACAGATCATGACTACTTTTTTTTTTTTCAGATTTTTTCCCATTTTCCCACAATTTAGTAGCCAATTACACCCTCTCTTTTCATGTCAATCCCCCACTTATATTGTGAGTTCACTCCCGTAGCCCTGAGACCGGCAGTGACAAAGGCGATGCACCGCCTCCTCCGAGCCGGCACTCGCTAAGCCGTCGACTGTAACTCCGGTGCACAGAGCCACTCCTATACACAGTGAATTCATATCGGCTTCCCTCCGCCCCCTCCCTGGGGCGGACAGCCAATTGCCGCCCCCTAGTGGCACTCGCGACCAGAGTCAAAGATCATCACTACTTTGACTAAAGCATATGTGTATCGGGTGTCTTCTTGTGTTCTCGATCTGACACTCTCGTCACACCACCAATGAAAGGACTCCTTTCCCCCATTTTGGATCATTTCTTCCTTTCGATTGCTGACTATATTCCACAAATCAGACAAGGATATGTGATCAACTCTACCCGCAGAGTCAGAATATAATTCCAGCGTTATTTTTAAAAGGCTTCAACGAAAAGGATCTGTCTCGCTTGAACACGTCCCCCTGACCTCCCTTTCCTTTCGGTTCTGGAAATGAACCAGTGGCAGTCACCTGGGTTGGCCTGCTGAGACACCAGGCTGTAAATTGGATATTTAGATCAAGTTGAGACTGTGCGCACTTTCCCACATTACCAGATGGTATGTACCTCAGCAACAGGAAGAGAGAGTCATAGAGAGAGAGAGAGAGAGAGAGGTGAGGAGGAATGGACAGACTGAAAATTAAGGGTAAGGGAGACAGAGAGAGAGAGAGAGACAGACTTAGTAGTGGGAAAGGGAGCAGTGGAAGGAAGGGGAAAAACAAGTTGGTGGAAAAATGGGAGGAGAGAACCTAAACTCTTACTTACAGGTAAAATAGGTTTCCAAGACAAATACAGAGCTTGAGGATGCTTGAATTCAAAGGGCTGGGGTGGGGGTGGGGGGTTAAAAGCACAGGAGGAATGCACGACCTCTGGGGAGGAGGGAAAACATGGGGAGGAGGGAAAAACACGGTGGAGAAGTCCTCCCTCCACACTGTGCGGATGGTACAAGACCCTCTCTTGCATCAGTCCATTGAAATCTGGACACATCAATATCTGGGGGATTACCGGCTGAGCAAAACGTATTGCTCGAGTTGTTGTTCCTTTGCTCTCGTTCAAGAGCGCAAACCTGCGTTCCTCGCGACCGTAGGCTCTTCAGCTCCCGGGTTTATCTCGATATTGAAACGTCGTGCTGTTTTCCGCGCTCAATTTAAAAGGGATTAGCTCGCCTGTCTCCATCGCTCCCGAGAACCCTTTGATGTAGCCGCGCAGTCACCTGATTCACTCTCATTAACTTCAATAATAATAAAAGAAAGATGGCCGCACGTCTTAGGCAAGAAAAATTTTTTTTTTTTAAACGACGAAAGAAGAAAGGTCACATCTTGGCCTCTCCGCAACCCCCTCGGTGGAGTTTGAGGAGGATTTCAAAGACAGATGGAATACATTGGGGCTGACAGATGCTGGCACCGGGGACCAGAAAGGGGGCTTTACTTCATGGGGGTAATATGATAGGACTTTTACACCACTGGAACTGGAACCAAGCAGAACCACAACGGCTGGTTCTAGATGTTCTTCTGCTGGCTACTTGGCCCTGTTGGTCAAAGCAGAGCCGTGTCATTTCAGCCCTACAACAAGTACTGAATTATAAAAACTGGAATCAAGTCCCACGGCAGAGTTGTACTTGATCCAGCGGCGGTACATATTACCAGATTATTAATATCATCTTTAATTGTATTATGCCCAGAATGGCAACAATGCTAACTGTAAATGTAAATGCTTGCCATTACAGAACGCGATTAACATCTCACCACACAAGCAGAACAGTTGAACGAGCAGTCCAAGCTAGACAGAGGGCAGAATTTGTTTTACCGACGTCTACAGTAAGCAATGGCCACAACCAACTTTCTAGCCAAGGGCTGTTTTACGATCCTAGCGAGCCATGAGCACATATTTTAGCTGGCTAATCTCAGCACAGAACAAAGATAAATACTTCATACTGTTAGCAAACCTTCTCCAAGAATAACTATTTACCTTTTTGTTCTTTGTACCAGTACAATTGGCTGCCATCTTGTTAAATAAATTTGATACCCCTCCATCCTCCCTGGTTGTCTAGGCCTGCTGGTGGGTGGGAACAGGGGCTGTCAAGGGAAATGCCATGGAAACATGAAGCAGAACCCTTCCAGCTTTCTTTTTTCTTTGTGGTTGATAGTTTCGTGTTCTGCCCAGTTCCAGTTCTGGTGGGAAAACTGGGCTGTGGAGATAAGTCTGTGGTGTGGAAACCGCTTTTAATGTCAGTAGGTGATCAAACAAAAAAGACAAAAGTGTTTTTTTTTTTAATTTGTGTTTAAAGTTCAGAGGCCAATTTTCACTACTGATGTTTTTTAAATTGAGTAGAACTTAATTGAGAACTGAACTGAACTGAACTAAAAACGTTAGGGGGATCCTAAATCGCTTTTATCCTAATGCGCAATCAGAGCAACAAAAAAAAAACAACGAAGCACAAATGAAGTCCGTTGTTCTGGGATGGGGAGCCAGAGGCACACCGTGTGTACATCTGCTCTGGTTGGGGGAATGCAGGACCACTACACTGTAGGAGCTGTGGAGGATCTTCAAACGCCTTCAACAGATTTTTTGTAAGAGGTCATAAACAATGACTGCTCACGTGGAATCTGCTGGTTTTTTTTGGGGGCTGTCCAACAGAGAGAGGGCACCAGTCTTCAGGGTCAGAGGCCACCTGATTGGCATCTGACCCCAGTTACAGGACTGTTGCCTAATTCTCCCCCGGGCGAGCGAGCCTGCTGCTTTTGTCAGAGCTGACATAAATGGGTTAACGGTGCTTTGGTCTTTGAGCATCTCAAAGGCTCTGTTTAGCCCCCCCCCCGCGGGCCTGTTTCTGTCACCACGCTGGTTGAACCCTGAACTCGTTGTAGTCTAGACCAGGGCTGGAAGCCCACCTCCCTCTCCAACTAAGTGCTGAGTTCTGAGGATGCTGTGCTGAATTTGGGGGGTGGAAAGAGGGGTTCCCACACTGTTGCATCACTCCCTATGGAGACGTTTGGTCTCGCTGAGAATAAATAGCAGCTAATTCTGTCTCGCATCTTCCAAGATTTTTTATGAGACATAGGAAATTTATAGTTCGACTTGGAATTGTGATGGGTTTTTTGGGGGGGATTTTTGGAATGATGAGCACATGGTTTCTACCGATTACAAATAAATCAATAAAACAATTATATAAACAAAACATGCATCTTGCATATCAGTCAAATGGATGAGATTGATTACGATTTATTTGTATTTGTGTTAAGGCAAACCTGCTTGATCACAGATATAAGCACTGTGACAAATAAAATTAATTTATCTCAACCAGATGTCTGGAATTTCTAGAGCTGGAATAATCCCTGGTCCATCTGGGTAAAACGCATTCCTACAACGCAGACATATAAAAAAAGGAATTCAATGCACATTAAAAAAACTGGCTGTCCCTCATCTTTAAAAAATAACTTTGAGTCCATGCCTTTTTTAGATGGAAAATAAATGTTGACTGCTGAGCATCGTATATGTGGAAAGGAACAAGATATCTCACTGAGGACCGTTGCACACGGGTCAGGCATGGACACGACCCCCACGGTCACTGGAAATAGCCCATCCGTTGGCCCGCTGAGCGGAACTTACTGATTCTGGTTCTGGAGCTGGTTGGAAAATGGGGCCACTGAACGGAGCGCGGCTCGTCTTGAGAAACACGGCCAAGAGAGAGCAACTTCCAAAACGTTCCCCCCTGAGCTCACCGCTGGCTACTCACCCCGTATCCTGGACCCCTTTCAGAACAACACTGGCTCACTTGGCCTTATTATTGCAAAATGCTGTTATTTATCATAAGTCAAAAATGGCTGGCACTGGTGGCTATGAGCAAGAGGCCGTCCCAAACCATCCAACCCCCCCAAAGCCTACAGCTTAACGAGAACCTCCCTGGTTTAATCACTGCCATTTCAGAGGTCCACAGCAGCACTGCCTTCTGGGATTCCTCCCATCCAGCAGTCAATTTGTGCTTCTTTTTGCCAACGAGAGCCAATAAAGCAGACCAACAGAGAAATCACCCAGTTCATCTAACAACATCTGACTCACCCCAGTGGGATCCAGACATGCTCAGGGGCCAGCTGTTTGCTCAAAAGCCTGTGTCATTAGACTACAGAATGCAACGGCCAAATGTAATGGATTCATTAGGGCTCTGCAGACTCTCAGTCCAGAAGGATCTATGACTAACCTGGGATAAAAAACCTTATTTCACTTTTCACTTTCTGTAGCACACCCGATACTCTTTAACTTTTTTCAGTCAAGGACGTGCTCTGCCAACAGGCCTGCCCCACACGCAGCCCACAGCCTAGCATGACAGACTGACAGAACACAGTTTCCAGTTATCTTGGGAAGTGCAACAAGTGTGCGCTGCCAGTCATATAAACTGTTATTGGAACGTGAAGCGTGCAGGTCAACAAATGAGCTGTTCAAACAAGTATGACCAAGGGGGCTCCGTGACTGACTCAAATAAGAGTCAATTAGGGTGAAAGAGCTCAGCTGGAAAAAAAGAAAAAGCAACTGTTTGACTTTTCATTACTAAAGTTACAGACCTGACGGGATCAACTGGGGTTACTCGCATTCTAGATCGCCGTTGGAAACACAGTTTCGGCTAGGGTTCCAAACCTGTGCACAATACCATTACATACAGTGGGTATAAAAAGTACTCACCCCCTTTGGCATTTTTTTCAAATTGTATTTTCTTACTTAATGGAATCAAAATGGATTTAATTGGGATTTCTTGCCACTGATTAACACAATATACTCTATAATGTCAAATAAAAATTAATTAATTAATTCTGACAAATAAAAAACAGAAAATAATTGATTCTTAATTGACCTTTGGTAGAAGCACCTTTAGCTGCAGTTACAGCTCTAAGTCTATTTGGCTAAGTCTCTACCAGCTTTGCACATCTGGGCACCACAATTTTCACCCATTCTTCTTAACAAAATTGCTGGAGCTCCATCAGGTTGGATGGGGACCATTGGTGAACAGAAATTTTCAAATCTTTCCACAGATTTCGCAATGGGATTGAGGTCTGAGCTTTGACTGGGCCACTCCAGATTTTCCCGCTTGGCATCAGGGGAAGGACATAAGAAGATTTCAAAGACTTTGAATATCCCCCCAGAGCACTGTTAAGTCCTCCAAAACTGAGCATCTGTGTGAGAAGGGCACTTGTTAGGGAGGTCACCAAGAGCCCTGTGGCAACTCTGACGGAGTTACAGTCTTCCATGTTAGATGGGAGAAACTGTCCATGGGACAACAACAGCCCGGGCGCTTCACAAATCTGCGCTTTATGGGAGAGTGGCAAAAAGAAAACCACTGTTGAAGAAATCTCAGAAATCTCAGAGCATGTGGGAGACTCTGAAACCAAGTGGAGGAAGACTCTATGGTCCATTTAGATTCCATTAAGTAAGAAAATAAAATGTGATAAATGCCAATGAATACTTTTCGTACCCGCTGTATGTGAACTTGGCTTGCTGCCCAGCAACAAGGTACCCCTTCACCAACCAGGTTTTGATATTTCCATCAGAGCAAATAAAGTAAGTCAGCAGATTTCCTCGTTTCTTAACTAACCACAGTCTGGGCAGGGCACAAGTCAGGCATGCAGTGCCCTGTTCTTGGCTTTCAACATGCTGCAGGGAAAAGAAATCCCATCGAGGCACATTTCGTACACAGTGTTAATGGATTCATTCTGTGAGCAGTGCTAGGACCAAAGCCTAGTATCAATCACATTCACTGACAATGCAAAAACACTCCACATTCTGCGAAACATCATGACTGAATATATAGGTTAAGGCAGAACATGGTCCACACAGAACACAGACTTCTTGTTGTAAACTCGGGGGAGAGAAAAAAAATAAAAATCTGCTTGACTATAAGTGGATTGCTATGTGCTTTGGTTTCTGTTGCTTTGTCACCTGCAGCATTTGAAACAAAAGTCCCTTGTTGTGGCCCCAGACCAATCAGAATACATCATTTCCTCCCGCGGTAAGCGGGTGGGGGGACTTAAGAGCCAGGACAGACGAGAGAGCAGAGGCTGATTGGAATAACCGATGCTGATGTTTAAAGGCACTCAGAACAAAACATCCCTTGTTTTTCAAATGAGAGAAAAGAAAATATATTGCGTGCAACATCCATCCACCCAGTCCGTTGCCAGTGAGAACGGGCAGTTGTGCTTTCCCTCGTACAATTCATCCCTTACACCCCCCCATAGCACAGTTACCTCTGATGGTGAAATGGACCATAGCAGACCTTCCTGACCTTAGATAAGTGACTTTTTAACTCTGTGGAATTGCTTCTGTAGAAACACATTTCCCTGCACTATTAGCCCCAATTGATTATAATGAGAAAGTAAGAACTCTGTTTATATAAACACACTATCCGAATGGAGGGCTTGGCTAAAACAAGTTGATGTTTGAATAATTCTGATTCCCAAATGTTTTCCAGGCCAGGTAGGAAAAAAATGTAATTTGCTTTATCCAGAAATTAAACCCAATACTAACTGGAAGAAAGGCATGTTTCACAATCTATTATTGAAGACAAAAAAAAATAAAAAATGTACAACTCTCAAGGGAATTGTAACTTCCCAAGAACTTCTTTAACTTTGGACCAAGTATAATTTCCTCTTTTTCTAGTTGCCCTCTGTAGCCAGAGAATTAAAAGGCCTCACCCCCGCAGTGATTCCTGGCCCCTCCTTCTGACCCTCTGCCCCTCCCTCTCGTCGACTCGTCCGTTGAAGCGACTGGCCTGGTAGCTTCCATCGCCCTGGCCCTGGCCCAGGCCCTGCGCCTGGCCCTGGCCCTGCGCCGTGTGGAGGGTGGCCCAGCACACGGCCACCCATCCCAGCACCAGCTTGCCCAGCCTCCTGGTCCCCATTGGCCTGTGCTCCGGTGCCCTACGCAGACGTGCCCTCTTCCGGCGTCACTGTGCGCGCACGTCGCTCTGCGTCTCCGCACGTCTCGTCCCTCGCGCTTCCCCTGTCACTGTGTGGCGAGGATCCGTTACAGCGCACTCCAGCTTGGGGGCTGGAATGAGAGAATGCAAATTGGGAAAGCACAAATGAGAAGTCATTTACGTTTACTTTTATGGCATTTGGCAGATTCTCTTATCCAGAGCGACTTACAAAAAGAGTCATTACCTCTGAGCAATAGCGAGATATATTGTTTATTATCATTAGTCGTACTATTATTATTATTATTACCGTACATCAACATGCCTTTTACATTCAGTATCTACAAAAGACATAACCAAGACATTTCTTTACACCAAAGTAGATCCTGTTACAGCCTTCGCCTAAAGTGAATATTTTTTAACACAATTTTACAACAAAAAAACCACTCTTAGATTATGTATTTTAAATACGTTGGCAGAAAAAAACCACAGCCTTTTACTAAAAAAATCTGGAGAACTTGCAGTTATTCACGTAGCCGTAGAAGGGGAATGGAATCCAAGTCTCTCATTAGATTTGTATAATTCGCCAGAACATTTGTCTGGGTTTCGAGAGCAAGCGGATTGCTAATTACATGCTCATAAGTAGGCTATACTTTTACAGCTCTGCTCTAAGTCTATAAGTGCATATGAACTTGAAATCCCTCCAGCTCCAAATGGAGATAAGTCTTTATTCTTTATTTCGCTCATTAAAATAAAGGTTTAGTACTGCGTGATAGTCCCCTAGGGATTTATATCCTCAGTTTAAATCGGTTTATATTTCAGGGGCTACAACACCGAGGGACGGATCGGTGAGGTCGAACGCTTTCTTTTCAGCGGTGGTGGACTGGGTGTCACGGTATTTTTATTTATTTATTGTTGGATATAACCTCATATACTGGCTGTGATTTGCTGAAAGATAAACGCATAGTCAAAGGATCGCCTTACAAGTAACCATTAAGTATGTTTTTCGTTTTTTAACAATCACAAAGAACAATTTCGCAAACACACAATAATTAAAAATGCATTGTAGCCTACTGCTGTTCAAATATTTTGAAATTATATAAACACATACTGTGCGTATGGCCATACTATACACATATACATATATCGAAGTATCACATAGAGTACTACTACATCGGCCATCAAAAATAATAATTTAATTGACTGTTACTCTTGACATTCCTAATTAAAGAATTAAAAGCATTTTCTAATTCTACGACAACGTCGAAGCCGATCGTAGGCGTGTAGATGGGAATACGATTTAAAGTTAAAAGTCTTGCTCAAAACACCGTCTTGCAACAATGACAGTTAACCGTAAAAAAAGGGAAAAGTTTCGTGGCTTTGGGTGAATGAATGGGGGCGGGACAATTCTCCCGGACCGAACAAAGAAAAGGCTTTTGAACTGCCCTGCTTTTCTCTCTACACAGGTAAACTCTGTCCCGTTACGTCCACACATATGCAACGAAATCCAAGCAACCGACACGAAAAAAGCATTTTGCCTTATAATAACTCAACGGTTTATCAAGGGACACAAAGTTGTAAGAGGTCACAAAAGTAACTTATCAATGTTAGCTAAAAGTTCAACTCCATATCGCTTCTTCATCTAACTAAAACCCTTTTCCATTTCATTGCAGACATTTTCGACAACCGCTAACTAGGCAACGCCATTCATCACTGTTCAGACCAGCATTGTACTAACCTATATAATTGCATAGCATTGTAGTTAGCCCTTTAACAACCTAGGTAGTCTAATTTAGCCAATAGCCTATTGTTCTTAACATGTCGCCTGTTAGAACATACGGCATAGAGCTGTTCAAGTTGGCCATCAATGTAAAAAAACTTTTCTATTTCAATAAAAAAAACTAAACCAATTGAACTGCTTCTATTGGACATGTGACGGTAAAATGACATGCGCGAAAATATTTAACTTCATTTAAAAAAAAAGACATTTTTCAAACTAGGCTACTAATTGCTTGAACCAATTCGAATGACCCGAAAATGCACTAGGTCGGTTCATTGCAACTTTTAAAAACAATTACAGATTTTAATATTGCACACATGTTGCCTATACATTTAATCACGCGTAGCGAATAGCAACGATACCTTTCAATTGTTGGGAGTGCCTTGAAGTTGATGAGTCCAGAGACGTTATTAGTAATGGAGTATATTCTTCAGAGTGGGGAATTGAACTGTCCCTGTGTGAGAAAAAGAGGAAAAAAAGGTAGAGGAATTACTCTGATTGGGAGAGGGGAGGTCCTTTTTTAAGGCACGGGGGGGAAAGGGGGGTTACTAACGGACTTCAGGACAAACCCACCGCATTCCTTGACTCTCTCTTTCGCTCGTACTCTCACAGGCACACTCACAAAACGCACACATCTCTACACTTGGATGGGGGGATGGGGAACTGGGGGAAAAAGGTTCGCTTTCGCGTGCAATACAGATTAACCACTGATCTGTTTTTTGTTCCGCTGTCACCCTCTCTTGATTTTTCAATTCAACTCATTAAGGAAGTGCAACGTTTTTGGTTAACGTCACAAAAGTCCAGGGGCGTCTCCATCGTGTAGCGCAAACATGTGTACAGCAGAGGAGCGCTGCACAGCGTTGCCGTTAAACTTTGTGACAGACATTATATGTGTAATGTGGGTCGTCACTTTGAATGATCCCCATGCGCGTGTATTTTACCGTACAACACGCATCTACTTCTGTGATTTACTATATCTTTCAACGAGAAGTGAAGAGGCATATTTTTCCTGCGTTTTAGTGCACTAAACCGTGAACCAGCAGTTCAAGGGGAAACTTGTCATTTGCAATCACTCAGGGGAACACAGCACTGTCATTTATACATTTTCCTTTTTAAAAACAACTATTACTGGCTGACTTTCCTGTTGTTCAGCGGACACAATAGAACCCCTTCAGAGCTAACTCTGAGGTCCCTGCCCTTTCTCTACAAGGAGGCCCACTCCATCCGAGGGCCAAGTCTTTAACACCGACACAGAGTTTACAATGGCTGTTTGTGTAAGCCCGTAAGGAAACAATGCTGAAGAGAACAAGATGACAAGACGTGTTTGCCCACTCTTCCTCTCGCAGTTTCATAGACTCTTGTTCTCCCGCACACGTCAAACCCAATCGCGGCCCTTAGTCTGAAGTAAGGGACCACCTGGGTTGCAAATTGATTGAACAGCTGAACGCATCCCGAGTGTGGGTGCCAACACATTGTGCTCTGTTCTAACCCCCGAGCCCGGGGCGGGCTCGATCTGAAGAGGAGGACTCTTCTCATTCCGCTGGTCCCATTGCCCTTTAACGTCAATCTCCGCAAAAACACCAGTCTCGTTCTCCGTAAGAAATGAAAGAACAATGCAGAAAATGTGTTGTTTGAATTTTAAGGACATACCACCATGAAACTGAAAACTGAGTCAACATACTTGAGAAGGGAATTGGGTTTCCACCAACAGCAAACACATACAAGTACAATTACAGTTATTATAGCGTACTGCTAATAATACAAATAAAATGATGCAAAACATGGCCATCCTCCTTTTAAAACCCAGAGTATTCATTTACATATTAAATAAAGGGCGGAAATTTTAATTAGGATTAAAATATGTTGGATTCAGCAAGGAAGCCAGCTAGCAGAGGTTGTATCCCCCGAGAAATAGAAAGTAATGTAAGTAAACGTTGTATGGACAAAGTATCCTTACAGACGCACACAAGATTCACGCCGCACCTACACACACACACACAACGCACACAGAATTATCTTTATTCTACTTGTCATGCCACCTTATTCTCATGTGCAATTACACCATTTTGCTTGAACGTGAAATGAAGTCATAGAAGTGATTTGTGACCTGCATGTCTTTGAGAACTCACGGTCTTACAGTGACACATGCAGAATGCAGGGTGTGAACTATATACTTGCCTGATTGCTCCCACAATCTGTCAGTCCCCCCACCCCTAAACAAAAACACATTTTCCCCTGTAATCTAGAGCATACCAATGCAGTGTTGTGTGAACCTTTTGGGACCTGGATAATGCGCGGAATTACCCTCCATTTTTCTCTCTTCCCCCCTCACTCTCTTTCGTCTGGCCGTTGCCGTTCTTTGAACTGTGGGAGGCAGTTAAATGCAGACCAGTCAACATACGTTCCCATGAAAATGACTTGCCATTTCCACACAACACTCGCAAAGGGACACACTGAACACAATGACGATTATTGCATGATTGCACCCTCGAGGCCCACTTTGGTTCACCTAATTCCTTTCTTTGTCAAATCTACAAGCGGGATAAAACAAATATTTGGGTCACTTTCTGTAAAACGGTGCAATTGATTTACTGCGGAAGTCAGACAATGCCTAAATGGGCCACACATGTTGCGATGTAAAAATAGTAAACTTAGCGTCGGTGCACGCGAGTTGTCATGGCGTTCTTGTACGGTAATTAAAACAGGCACCGAAGACAGTTTATGTTTGTATGTGTGTGCTGCTAATTGTGTGCTAATAATAGTTGGATTGACACATTGATCTGTCCTAGTTTTTTTTACATCCTGCAGTCTAGAAAGAAATGTGCACGTGCATCGCCTACACACATGAAATGGAGGCAGGAATTCAGACTCTGTGTTGAGCTGAAGCTGGAGTTCCTCGCGGTGATTATTGTGTATGGGGGATGACAAGCCACACAGAAACCAGATGAGGATCCAGTTGGTGCCCACATGGACCAGGCGACTCCGGCTCCTCTGCTCAGTTTTTTGCCGGAGTCTCTTATGCGGAGCGTTCTCGGGATGTCACTTTTGATTCGTTGCGCAGTCCGTCGGGGTGGGGCCGCGATGGAAGAGTGCGGATTCTTGATCGCCTGCCCAGATTGTTCCTTGCGCTGTTTGGACCCCCGGGGCCACCGCAGGCCTGGAGAGAAAGAGAACGGGCCCTTGAATGCATCAGTCAGCTGAACCACCAAACTTGGAGGACCACTGCAAGGAAATTTAGGGGGACAGGGGGGGGGACGGGGGATGTGCAAGTCAACACATTAGACTAAAGCACGAATCCCTCGTCATCTCTACACTTTCCAATTGATTCAAGAAGGACAGCTATAATTGATTACGGTGACATCTCCGTGAGGAAACGCTATCTGCGTTGGCCTTTGCCACTCAAAACTGGCACACAAATATTTTTTGCCGTTTTATCATTTTTGGATAGGCACATCTGTGAAAACGTACCCCAATGGGGGGGAAGCTCATACATCAACTGCTTTTGAGTGTCAGCGACTCTGGTCCAAACCACTGGGGCCTTTATTATTTACAAATGAATGCGTTTCAGGCCCAGATGTCGAATCCGGCCTGTGTCTGTGTCTGTGTCTCCCTTCTGACCTCATCCAGAGGTTTGGCACGTGGATGTGGGTGGGTGTCGGCAGGGGGAGATATATGGAAACATCTGTAAACATAGACAGGAATCCCTTTGTTTGGAGAGCGAGTGTTAGTCTGAGAACCACAGTAAAGAGAAGGTCGAGGATAGGGCCTAACAGGGGTGAGAGTGAATCTCAGGTGAACGTTTTGAATTGTGTGCCTTTCCCCCATGTCCTCGTTGTGTTGGTTGAGGGCCAACATTGGCCATGTTAGGAGGCACACGTTAGGAGTGTTGTGTGCTGGCGTGTCGGTTTGTCACGTTATTGCGTGTCGTTAGTTTATTTTATGTCCGTCTGTTTTATGTTTTTAATGTTGCAGTTTAAGCTTTAGACGATTATTATTATTATTATTATTATTATTATTATAGATCATATCTATGTAAAATGTATTTTCAATTCAGCTCGGTTGCTGCCACGTGGACATTATTGTATCTTAATTTTGAATAAACAAATAAACCGTTTACTGCTAGCCATGGTTTTCCTGGTCTGTCTCGGTCTTGTGCTTTGGGACGTGGAATTTCAGCGTTCGGTTAAAGTCCCGCCCGTGGAAATCTCTTGTCCTTCTGGTGTCTTTAGTAATTTCACACCGCCTTTTTGCCGGAAAGGGCAGCGACCTTGGCTCTCCAACGGAATTTAGGAACAAGCTCTGAACCGGTCTTCCTGTCTCCTTGGAGGTGCTCTCGTGCTAGCGAAGAAGGGCTGTCCGAACCTCTGGTTTCGGTGGCGTTTAAAAAAGAATAATTCAAAAACAAAAACAAAACACATTTAATGAGCTGGAATAAATCCGCTGCTGTCTTCTCCCGAGGGTGGAGAGGGAGCTGCCCAGGGAGGGTCGGGGATAGCCGCGAGGCGGGTTTGGGAGTGTCGTCAGCGAGGTCGTGCGGTCGGGGACCGTCGAGGTCCCGGGCGGAGCGCGGTCAAACACAGAGGAGCTCTGCGTCGGGATCCCTGCGGTCTGGCAGTCCGCACCGAGGAAATGGAAACGCTCTCCCTAATGAAAAAAAAAAAAGGAAGGAGACGAGGGAAGAAAAACACAAACCATGGTTTAATTGAGGCCTTTGCCTGAGTCACCGTGAGTGCGGTATCCGAGACCGTCGGTCTGGTGTCAGGCCAGGGCGAGTGAGCGAATCGCACAGCGAGAGGTCATTAAGGAGGGTCACCAGATTCCTCTGTGGTCAGAGAGGGAGGTTGGTTTGTGGCACTCTGCAGGAAGTAGCTACACCAGCTTGGCTCATAAACCCCTTTGAACAAGTTATTTTACAGTCTTATTTTATTTATTTATTTGACATAATTCCTCAAAAACATCTGAACGGCATTCGCCTCCGGGGTTGGGGGGGATTTATTTTTATGTTTTTTATCTCCTGTTGCATCATTCTAATCATAGCCGTCCCCCGTCCCCCTCCCGTAGTTTGACTAATTGTATGGAGAGGCAGTAATGCTAAATGAACCCAGTGTCCACATGTGTCGCGCGCCCCACAGACCAAAACTGCACCGGGCTCCGCTCTGCCCCCTCCCCCACCCCATGCCACTGCACAGGCCCCCAAATGATGCAGTATCCGAAGAATGCTCTTCAAAGAGCAGAGGGGGGGAAACAAAGGAAAGCAGTATTGCAGGGGTGAGAGAGTATGGTGTCATTTCGTGAAAAAAGTGCACAGGCTGATCCACTTAGAGGTTGCTTAATATAATCCGGCGCTCAGACTGCGCGTGCACACGTGAGCTTTGCCCCCCCCGCCGCCGCCGCTCACCGATAGAGTAGAGCGCATTGTCTGCAGTCCACTCCGGCATACTTCACCGGCCCTTAGAAACACACGGCGGAGGAGGAGAGGAGGAGGAGGAGGAGGCGGGCGGGAAAGCCGAGCGCGTTTCACGGGCGATGTTTAGAGAGCTTCGGGAATCAGTGGGCCGTGCAATGAGACTTCCTGGGAAAAGATTCAGAGATTCCATGATCCTTGTAACTGTTAAAAGAACAGAAAGAAAGAAAGAAAGAGAGAGAGAGAGAAAGAGAGAGAAGCGTAAGTCAGAAATGCGGAGGGAGAAAGCCGAAAGAATTCTGCGCTCGGCTACAGGCTCCCTGGGCTTAATGGCTTTCAGATGTGCAGCGTCTTTCATTTTCAAAAGTACATAAAACATTCTGTCTCGGGGGGAATGTGAGAAACGGCAGGAATTTACCAAACGCAGTCACAAATTGAATAAAATATCTGCGTCGTCCGTTGTCCCTTAATCTAATATTTACCTTTCATGCCATACACGCATCTCAGTATTTCTCATGAAGTTACCAAAAATAATAATGACCCCCCCCCCCTCTTAAAAAACTATGAGAATGACCTTTCCTGTTTCCACACAAAACCTTTGCTGTGGGTGTTTTTCACTTCCTTTCACACAAGACAGTAAAACCTTGAGGGAGTGAGGTCATTTTTAATGCTGACTGTAAATTTCTCCCGTGCCTCAAAAAGGAGGTGGTGACCCGTTCGGAGTGTTAGAGTTTTCATGAGCAGTGGAGGAGATGCAATATCCATATTTCTGTCTCGAGCAATAACGCCTATACTGTAAATCTATGGTCTATTATTCTGCAGCATCTGTGCTGAATTTCGGGAGCCCTTTGACTAGGGGGGAGAGAGCAGGGGGGAGCAGCCCCTCCCGATTCTGCGCACAGTGACTCATGCTTCGCTCAGGAAAAAAAAAAAAAAAAAAAAAACCCGAACCCCTGACCTCCGGCACACTGCAACAGGAGTGAAGCCACAGGGGTAACAATTTGTTGCAATGTAACAACTTGAATATATCCCCTGATATGTTTTGCAGTTTGGCGTGCCGTAAACGAGTCATGTCAGCTTTCTCAGGCAGTATTTCACGGCCCTGCTGGGATACATACCAGTTTGTAAAATACGAACCTCACTTTTATAAGGACTCATTTCTGCGAATAATTTAAAACTCCCAGGACCAATTCACCCCGCAAATGTCTTGTAACACTCAATCACGACGATCTTCCGTGCTTCTCTCCCCGTACTGCAGCTCAACGCGCAAGGCTTGCGCAGGGCTCTGAAGTAGAAAGGGCAGCCTAGCCGTAGAGATCTGCAGGAGCGGAGCTCACGCTCAGCCAAGACTGCTCTGAGCAGGAGGGTTTTGATGAGAAGAGCTGTGCTCTCTCTCCCTGGCTCTGTGAGATTAAGGTTTATCCGTGTGTACTCGGTTCTTGGCACTGTGAGCACCAGGGATGTTGAATTCAGTGACATTGTCCATGCACATGGCCCCAAGAGCATTCTAAACCACATCTAGTCCCCATGTTCACCATTGGCAGTAACCTTCTTTCGATTTGCTTAATGTAGAAAAGAACAGACTCTACACTCTCTTCAGCATAGATGAACTGAAACTTTAATGTCTCGGAGCCTCAGGTGGTGTAACGGTCTAAGCATTCACCCGGAATCCAAGTTGCCCACTGCAGCCACAGTTCGAAACCTGACTGTGCCAGTCCGGCTTTGGCTAGGAGCCCTGGTCGGGGGTGGCGATTGGCTGTCCGCCCTGGGGGTGGGGGAGCCGGCACAAGCTCGCCAAGGAGGGAAAGGGCGACCCTAGAAAGTAGGTGGGCAAGTTCCGTCTTGGAGGAGGCGGATCAGGGATCGTGGGGGAGGGCGAATCGAAAGAAATAGAGGGTATATTTGGCCACCAAATTGGGAGAAAGAGTGGGAAAAAATGTTAAACAAATTTCAATAAATAAATAAACCTGAACGTCTGGAAGGCACCGCATTGTTTTACATACTTACTCCACCCCTGGCTAGTGAGGGTGAGCGTTTGGACATTTTCTTGGTTCAGTGTATGGAGAAACAGAAAGAGAGGGAGAGAGAGAGAGAGAGAAGGGGGGTGACATGTAGCTTTGATATTGGCAGAACGGTTACTGGCATTCTTACAGCCACTGCATACCAATCGAGCAAAACCGGGAGACACCGACCAACTTCTGGAAAACAGGATGGTGATACGAGCATCAGTCATGATAATCGAAGGCAAATGTAGCGTGTGCTGTCCAAGTCATTCTTTCCGATGAAATACTGCATTGTGGAGCGGACTGGAGCGGTGTCAAACAGCCCAACAGATTCACATAATGGCAATGAACCCACCAAAGACCTGTGGAATCATGTCACTTGGTCCCCACTCCTTAAAGCACAGCCACAAAGCTGCCATTTCAAAAACATCCACATTTCATTATTATACTATTATAAGTCGCAACCTACACTTAACATGTTTCTGTTCAGACAAATTGTGCAATGTGCAAAGAGTTCCACCGAGGTGAGCTCAGTTATCGGGAAAAACAGAACAAAACGAGCAATTAATCAAATTAAATGACCTGAGAAGTAAAGGAAATCGTTCGAGTCAGCTGAGGTACGGGATGCCTGCCCGCTTTTCTCCCCTTCTCTCTTCCTCTCCGATACAGAGAGAGAGAGAGAGAGAGAGAGAGAGAGAGAGAGAGAGAGAGAGAGAGAGAGAGAGAGAGAGAGAGAGAGAGAGAGAGAGAGAGAGAGAGAGAGAGAGAGAGAGAGAGAGAGAGAGAGAGAGAGAGAGAGAGAGAGAGAGAGAGAGAGAGAGAGAGTTTTTGAACAGGAAACCGCTTCTCAGTGGATGTATCTTGAAGAAACACCATCTCCCCCCAGTAATAATAAACCTCGGGGAGGCGGCTCAGTCCAGTTCCCAGCATGCCCCTGGCTTATTTGCACAGCGAGCCCCTCGGTCTCCCCACTAATTATTTTCATAGAAATTCTCCCAGTTGATATTGTTCATCAAGTAGGGCTGCAGTTGGATCTTGTTCCAACCACCAAAAAGAGCAGCAGAAACACCTTAAACCGAAAAGGTTTAGAGACATCCCTGAAAGATAATAATCCAAAAAAATGAGTTCTCCGCACGACTGTGTATTCTTACTAAGAACCTGTGAGTAAAGTTGGTGAGGGTGTGGGGTAAATTGGAGAGGGGGGGAGGGGGGCGGGGAAATAACAGCTTACCTTTTTCTTTTTTTGTGTATAATTATTTTTCTAATCAAATAAACCACACAGGTGACACACGCTCGCACGTACACTTGAAGGGTCGGAGTGGCAGCCGCTCCAAATTAGAGGACCTTTTACGGCCCCCGCTTCGCGGACCCGAATGCGTCTGCTGGCACAGACTCAGCAATAGGAAGCGCGCTGTATACACCACTCGCATTACATCTCCAGTGTGGGACGGCCATCTTTGGCCTCTCGGTGTTTACACAACGGGACCGGCTTCCCATGTTAAGCCCGAAGAAGCGAATCTGTCCGCACGGCTACCACGGAGATGCCTGTTTTTTTAAAACTGATGTCAGGGCTACGCCAGTCGCACGAATGTATTTTATGAGAGCGGAATTCCAGTAAAGCAGGTGTAGCGCTGACAAATGGGGGGGTCGGCAGCTCTCAGAAACAGATGCCGAGATTCTCCCTGCCTCCCCTGCCCCCCCCCCCCGAACATCTTTACCTGTGTCCCACGTCTGTCTCACTTCCTGCAGCTGTTTCCTCAGCAGCCCCTCCAAAAAGGAAGATGAATGAAATGGTCCTACTGAAGGGTGCTTTTCCAAATATTTGTTTGGCACTTTGAGGCTAGTGCGGGGGGGAAACGAGCTCCTTTTGACACAGTTCTTTACAGATAAATTGACTGGCTGGTCCTATCAGAGAAAACCCAGATTTGGTCACATTCCTCGTGACTGTGATACATTTACGTCTGAGAGTTGGCCCCCATTCCTGTAGCACATGCAGACAGCTCTGAAAAACCTATTTTACTGTTAGCGATGGACCACCCAGGATCTTTACACAAACTGAGAGGCAGGCTGGAGGAGCGGGGTGGCCACTCTGAGCGGCACGGAACGTCTCATGGTGAGAAAGAGGAAATCTAAAGGGACAATCAGTCACCCCGCAACCAGCACGCACGCACACACACACACACACGCACACACGCACACACACACACACACACACAAACACACACACATAGCATGTTTTGGTCTTGTTTACCTGTTAGCCGTTTATTTTAAATGATAAATTCATAATAAGAACTAATCAATAAACCTGCCGGGTTAAACAATGGTTAGATAAATAAAGACACACAAACACACACCACATGTACACAAACAAAACACATGCACACACACACACACACCCAGCACTGGACATGAGTCATCTCAGTGTGGTCATAGCCATAGCCGTTTTGCTGGGGTTCAGCTCAGCCAGCTGTGTTTGTGTGTGCCCGGGTGGTGGTGGTGGTGGGCGGGCAGTGGACAGCCTGACACCACCTCACACTCGCACAAACCACCACGTTATATATACCACTCGAGTGCGCTGAACTGCAGCTAAAGTGACAGCAGTGTGTGCCGGGAGGGAGGGATGGAGGAAGAGGCACTCAAAAGATATATATATATATCGAAAACCACAAAGGGGCACAAATTTGACCTCCCTGTGTACAGTCACAGGAGAGGGTCCGGGGGAGTTCTGGCACCTTACTGGGGGGGTCCGGTGTGTATGTGTGCTGTGAATGGCCAGAGAGCTGTGGGGGGGGTTCTGGCACCTTACTGGGGGGCCCGGTGTGCCGGCCCTGCCTCTCACACAAAAACCCAAGCGTCTGTTTACTCTGTATTAACAAGTGTGATCCTGTCAACGCTCTCAGCTGCAGCAGGGCTGTCACCTCTCTGGAACCTCCCAGGCCGTCGGCTTTGAAGTGTCTGCTGGGATCAGACAGGGTAGCCTGGGGGGGGGCAGGGGCGGGGGGCACTGGCAGGGGTGTCCAGGTTCTGCCCAGCTGTTAGCCTGGTGAGCCTCTTGGCAAGTGCGAACAGGATGCACTTGAGTCAATATTTGTCCCTGCTCAATCGCTCGGTGGAGCTAGACCTGGTCTCCCGGGTGGCACCGTCGAGAAAAAGCCAAGTGGCAAAAGGACCCGTGAAGCCATTTGAGGATGCGGTCCTTCGACGTGTTACTCGTCTCGGTGCGAGGGACGATGCCACAATCCCACCCTGAGAGTGATCCACCAACTTTGACAAGAGCTGAACGGCCACCATTTCAGTGGCAGCAACAACTTTTCTGGATCCTTTTGTTATAGTGCCTCTTCCCCAACTGGTGGTGAAAGATCTAGTACTGCATCTAGCCTTGGCTTGAATAGCCCAGGTGTTTCTGCCTCTACTACCCAACCTGGCAATCTGTTCCAGGCATTGACAACTCTCCGTGTAATGAAAAACGTCCTGATATCCGTGCGGATATAGTTCACAACTGTTGAAACTGTTGCTTTATCAGCAGAAGTGAAAACCATCTTAAATTAGACAACTAGTGGCCAAGTGTTAATCAACCCAAAAGTTGATTCAGTGGCATGCTAGATACGATTGCTCCATTCTAAAACGATGCTTTTCTGCCCAAAACAAAAACAACAGGACATACTACATTCCCCCATCCTGGCC
The DNA here is from genome assembly GCA_029706075.1 of Aldrovandia affinis. Classification (NCBI taxonomy): domain Eukaryota; kingdom Metazoa; phylum Chordata; class Actinopteri; order Notacanthiformes; family Halosauridae; genus Aldrovandia; species Aldrovandia affinis. The sequence goes on along the minus strand of JAINUG010000206.1, from coordinate 170,087 downwards.
TAGATGCAGATTTTTAAAAAGTGACTCAACAAAATGATGCGTAAAAAAAAAAAACTGTTTCAAAGACGTGTCGATTCTATTTCACACCAAACACGCCACAGAGAGGGTCTGAAAAAACCAATTTAAAAATAATGTAAATAAAAATGATCAAAAAGCGGTGATCCCCAGGCGGTGATCCCCAGGCAGTGATCCCCCGCCCTTTCTGTGAAATCCCTGAATCCCATTGGAATCTGGACTGGATTCCGGGGGGACGCGTTTGGGGGACCAAGGCTCCCGCTGGCAGCCTTCCTCCGGGAGCATTTGTCTTCATTAGAGCATTCCCCACATGCTGGTCAACTGATTTACAGCCCTGCTGCAGAGACGTAGACCACATTCCTAACAGAGACCATTCAACTTCTATAGATCATTTAAGCCCTGGTGAATTAAGGCAAATAAGCAAAGATTTGGGGGTGAAACTGGAGAAAGTGGTAGTCGTGTCCCCTCTTGTTTCAGCGTGGCTCTTGGGTTGCTCTTCGGGATGAGGGGGGGTCAGGAGAGGATCAGGGTTTTCTTTTTTACTGTAGTGCGTCCAGTCAGACCTCCCTCAACAAGGATCACTGTGTTTAAGCCCATGTGCTGGGAAACTGTGTCGCAGTATCACCACGCAGGGAATTGTTCCTTTTTTTACATTTTACATTTTAAGCATTTAGCAAATGCTCTTATCCAGAGTGACTTACAAGATGTGCATTTATACATGGTATGATCAATCATAGTTCACGCAAGAGATCAGTGCAGTAATACAGTGATGGACATCATTGTTGGCAGCTGCGTACCATACCTGTAACACAGGGAAGGAAAAGGTTATTTTTTGGGAGGTTTTAAACAAGTGTACATATACTAAAAGCAGTATTAAATATGCAGGCAGTGGTGATGGCAATTGACTAGGTGTACAGAATTCAGTGACAGTGGAGTCTGAAAAGGTGGGTTTTGAGTTTGAGATCACAAGTGATTCCGCGGTCCTGCCCGAGTGCGGAAGATCATTCCATCACCGAGGGGTCAGGACAGAGAAGAGTTCACATACACAGCTTTAGCTGGTAACGGTGATTTCATTTTTACCATTATCAATTGTAATGCTTGACATCTGTAACTGTAACAATGGCAATGACAACAGCCTGTTACAATATTCATAGCTTGATGTTTGAAACATTGTGTTGAATAAAGTAATGCTTAAAAGCTTATTACAATGTGCAGCAAAATATATTGGCTAGCGTCGGCTAACTGAATAATGCAGGAATTTACCCAGACAAATTCTGTAAATTGCTTTTCTGCAGATGCCAAACCTTTTGTTTTTCTAGCCCATAAGTCAATTGTCTGGCCTGTGAGTAAATTCACGGCGTTCATGGGAATATGCAACACTTGGCTATATTTACACTGTGCACGGGTCGCTGCGAATATTTTACGCCGCTTCTCTTGAAACCGAACCCTTCTCAGAAAAATGTGTGTTTTGTGCAAAAATGAACAGGCGGCCATTCAAGTCGCGCTTTCAAACGTTCAAGTCACAAGGAGAGAAGAAGGACGGCGTTGACGATAGACGCGACGAGGAAGATGACGGATCGGAGCGCAAAACCTGCCCGAGTTCAAACGCCTCACGCGAAGAGGGGAGAGATCTCCCGGTCTCTGGCGCCAGACGAGAACGCTTCGAAAAGGGACGGCTCTCCGTGCAGTAAATAGCTGACAGCCGAAATGTGTTTCCATTCTGGCAGTCGTCAGGCCTCTCTCCACTTTGATCCTCGGGCTCACGGTGTCTTCCGGCGGCTCCGTGTAAGATGGTCAAATATGACGCAGTCAGAAGGGAATTTATGGTCTCTAATGGCAACAGTAATGGCGATGATAATGAAAGATGCGAAGGCCTTTTTGAACGTGTCCTGTTGACAAAACCTATGAGGTCATAAATAGACAGCAGGAGTCCGAGACAAAGCGAGTGCGTGCTTGTTTTAACTCGCGGCCAAACGCCCGTCCGCACTGGGGCGGGTGCGTGTGTGTGCGAGTGCCCTCTCCCCCAAGTGTTGATACATATTTCGAATTCATTCCAACACCGCTATTAGCGATGCATAACAGGTATTGCAGCTCTTTCCACGTCTCTTGCGGCATTAACGTAATAACGTCCAGGTGTGCTCTTATTGAAAAAGGCCTCCAATTTCCCTTCTTTTTTTTTGTGAGAAAAATTGTGTACAATCAAGTCATCAACAGAGCTTTGTGGAGAAACCTAAGAAAACCAACTGAGCTGGTCACTCAAGTCATCAACAGAGCTTTATTGTCACCCTGACCTGGTTTTGCGTTCAAGGTGACCGATTAGACGGACACACGTGTTTGGACCATCCATAGTCCTCACAATCTTCCTCTAATGGGCTCTGCTGAAGCCACAGGTCATCGCTGTGCTGTCTCAGGCTCCTTGTGAGAACACTATCTCTATTATATTTCAAAGAGCTCCTACCAAGGCCCCTTTGTATATGTTAATCCCCCAATGGTCAGACATGCTCAAAATGTCCCCCAATATATAGCCTTTGATATAAAAATATAAATAAATTGATTTGGTCCCCCAATGTTGACTCCATGGTTACGGCCTTGGCTCCTACCACCCCCTTTGTGTATGTTAAGGCTACAATGGCCATACACTCGGACAGCCTTTGAAACTGATGGGTTTCCTATTGCCCGTTTGCTTAGGTCAGTTCACCTTCACACACACAGCAGTCAATGTTCACCGGGCAGAATGTTCTCATGTGCTTGACGGTCCTTTCTCTTTTTTTCAAAGGCAGACAAGGCAGCCAACAGGTTTGATTTTGTTCTGTACAATTTACGTTTCAATGTGCAGTTACAAGACACATTTCTTTGAAACTTTCCATCACCCATACCACCTAAATTCCTGAAGGTTTCATCACTTTTAGAGGGACCTTTAAAATGATAACAAACAAGCCTCGCTGGGACATTTGGTGGTGGTGTGTGTGTGCGTGTGTGTCTGTGTGTGTGTCTGTCTGTCTGTGTGTGTGCGTGTGTGTCTGTGAGTGTGTTGTGTGTGTGTCAGTGTTTGTGTGTGTGTGTGTGTGTGTGGCTGTGTGACTGGGGAGGGATCCTAAATACTTTCAGAGTGAGGAGGACATGAAAGTGTGTCCCCAGCACGTTTATGTCCTGAAACGGCAGATGACGCAATCCTGCACATTTGGCCTGGCCTGGCGTTTGCCTGTTAATTAATGTTGTAAACAGGTGGGTGAGAGAGAGCTTACGACCAAGCTCAGATCAGCTGCTTTACAAGTAATCAAACAGAGACATTCTGTTCTTAATATTCAAGGCCTACTCATACCTTTCACCCCCCCACCACCACACACTCACACACAACCTCAGAAAGACACTGACATCTCAATCCTAGGGGGTGGGGTGTTGACAGCTGGAATTGAGGGATGTAATGGAATGGGGAGGGGGGGTGGGTGGGGGCTGGATAATTCTTTCCACTTTCCCTCTAGCTACTCCTCCAGAAAGGACAGTTTTGTTTTTGTTTTTTTGTTTTTACAAAACGCTTCCATTACATCGAAATTGACAGTCCAGCACATAAATATCAGACAAAATGATCTGTTGTACTTAATTTTGGTCTCTGCTTATCTGGGGTGTTCATGTACGGCCACTGAAAGATCAAAAGAGAAATCCAAATGCTGAGTCTGACAGTTCAGTGATGACACATTTGAATTATGACACTTATTATTAAGGGAATATCATGAATATTATCAGAAGGTAATTCCAAATGAAGCATTCGACCAACCCAAAAAAGTCTAATCGATAACCCAGCTGGTATCGGGGGAATGTTCAGCGCAGCCCAGATCTCCACAAGCTGAGCAAGGAGGACGATCACGGAAGGTTCCGTCACTCTCACAAGGGGGGCAAAACAACACAGCAAACAAAATAACATCATTCTGCTTTCAAAGAGAGATAAATGGAGAGAGGGATTGAGAGAGACAGAGGGCGGGGTTGGGGGGTTGGGGGTTAGGGTGGAGGAGGGGGGGGGGGTTGGAATACGAAAGATGAAAGAATGTCAGGAGGAAGTGATCCAAAAGGCCAAGGCAGAGCGGAAAAACTGAGACTGGGGAAACTGGGAAATAAATTTGAAGGACAAGGGAAGACATAAAAGAGAACTAAATGTGAGACAAAGGAGGCAGGGAAAACTATGTTGCGGCGGAGATGGGATCGTTTTGGTAAAAAAAAAAAAAAACCTAAGTCCCTGGACTGAAAACTCGGTAAGACAGTGTTATCTTGAAATTATTACAACATATCCAGCATTTACAGTAGTTATCGTGATGCGTACTGTTATAGTAGTTGGTAAGGCTGTTCCTCATAAGCCCATTTTCTTTTGTAGAACAAAGAAAGTTATGTGATGTGCTATCTCTTCCTTTAACAAGAGGAGCCAATCATTAAAGAGTGACTCTGACTGCACTGTAATCCACTGAGGAAACAGGTTTCCCCACTTCTGAGGCTCAGGGACACACGCTCTGGGAAAGATGGAGGATGGAGGAGAGCCCCCTACTGGCCCACCTGTGCCATTGCTTAAATTACATTACCACCTGGGGTCAGCCCCCACAAGTGCCAGAATCTACTGCAAAGTGGCAGGAGTAGGCTTTCAGAGTGGGGGGGGTGTTGACTGAATAGTGTATCCTTACAGCTGAGATCCTGAAACCAAATGTTACGGACAAAAAGAATAGACAACGGACTCAACACGTAGCTACGGTTATATTGCTATTGCTAGCCATTTCCCATTAACTATTGTGAGACTAATTTCTCACTGCTAGAGAAAAATGCAATGAAGCACTCTCGCGATTCCTCAATGCAAATGATTATAAATGAAATTTCCGGTACATTGCGTATCATCTCTGCCTTTACTGCCGAAGGACCGGCCTTGTTTGGATTAAACGGTTTGTTTGGGTAAAAGTAAAGTACTTTGTGAAGCACCAAGCTCACCATGTACTGTACATCATCAATCTAGGTTTGCAGGCTGGAGAAACTGGCAGACAGTTACTATGAACAACTTACTTTTAAGCAAGGCTAAACTAACAGGGAGTAAATTATTTTTTTTTTAATTGCTAATAAGCATTGATAATCATTTTCTGATCAGATGCGATTGCTACGATATTTAGTGCACTGTAAATATTGTGTAATGCTTATTACACTTCTACTGTTTTTGTTGTGATTGATTTGACAGAATGTTTTTGAAGATGTTAAACTCCTGCCACTGTCAAGTTTCTCTCGCAAAAGAGAGTCTATTCTCAATGAAACTTCCTGGTAAAATAAAGATTACATAATTTTTTTTTTTTTAAGTCCTCCTAGCCTCCCAGGTGGCATAACGGTAAAGGCATCTGACCAGGATGCATGTTGCCCACTGCGGCTGGGGTTTGATTCCCGGCTGCGCCAGTCCGGCTCTGGCCGGGAGTACCGCTAGGGGGGGCAACTGGCTGTCTGCCCCAGGGAGGGGGGAAGGAAGCCGGCATGAGCTCACCACATAGAGCTTCTCTGGCTGTATCGGAATCACGGTCAGCAATTAGTGAGTTCTGTCTCAGAGGAGGCGGTTTGTCGTTCCTGTCACCACCAGTCTCAGAATAGCAGCAGTGTAGTGTAATGGCGGCAGTGTAGTGTAATGGTTAGGGGAGCTGGGCTTGTAACTCAGAGGGTGCAGGTTCAATTCCCAGGTGGGGATACTGCCGTTGTACCCTTGAGCTAAAGGTACTTAACCTGAATTGCTTCAGTAAAATATCCAGCTGTATAAATGGATTGTATGTAAAGAAATGTAAACTGTGTAAGTCGCTCTGGATAAGAGTGTCTGCTAAACGCCTAAAATGTAATGTAAATGTAATAGGCCAGCAGCGGCCTTGTAGGGGGGAGGGATAGTTGGAATAATATAGGGGTACAATTGGCCACCAAATTCGGAGAAAGAAAAAATCCTCACCACAACAGTGCCTCCTCTGGTGGATCGGGGGCTTGCGGTCTGCCTGCTCAGTGAACTCCTCAAACGCAATGAATGCACAGCTCAGCTGGTAGACTGTGGGGTGAACAGAAGAACAGGCCTACAAGAGTTATTGGTCATTCCAAATCGGTTGAAAAAAGAAAATGGGATTGTATACATATTGGTTAAACAATTTAATGTATAACAAAAACACAATTTATCAAAATGGTATGTTTTATTTTTCCAAGTAATACACTACATCTTTGGCTTCTCTGGCCTACTTTCTGTATAGAAAAAATCTCATCAGTTTGAAAGCTATTTTAACAGGCTTACAGCAATGTTTGTCTTTAAATATTAGACACTTATTAAAGGCATTAAGGGAATTACTTCAGGAATTCAAGAGCATAGCTACGGTAGCTGTACTTTCGGTTAGCCTCTTAAGGCAGATGCAGAAGAATTTTCATTTGCAGTTCTCATGGTGCTTTGAAGCCGGTTGAAAGTACAACGGTACGTTTACGTTGTACTTTAATCAGACATCGGCGCAGATGTTGCGTGTACAAACCAGATGGCCAGATCCTGAGTCACCTCCACCCTCTGCACTTCCTCATTTTAGGAAATTCAGGTTTGGTTTCTGGAGCTTTCCCACCTCGCTACAAAAAACTATGGGCGTTCTGTGCTCAACAGCCACCTCTCTTCGTGGGCATTCCTCCTGAGCCAGCAAATCAGAAAGAATGTCGTGAGATTTCGAGAGAGAAGAAAAGGACACATATATCTATCTACGGTTGCTTTTTTGTTAACAGGGTGCACTGCGCTGGGTTTTCCCTATCGGTCTAGAGTCTGATCCTTATGGATTAGCTCTTCTGGGAGGAACAGTGAGCAGAGAGATTCTGCGGGTCATAGAGTCAGAGCACGCGATACGCACGCGAAACGATAACGCGGACTTTATTTGCCAGACCGTGCCAGCTGGGGTCACTAACTAAGAAACTGACCAGGGCCTACGATAAAGAGGTGATTTACCTTCCCGTCCACATTGGGATCCCAGCGAAGTGATCGAGCCCAGGGTGGCATGAGAAGCAGTCACCCCTGCAGGCCTTTGGGGAGCGGAGGGAGGGGGCCCACCGTGTCAGCAGAGGCGCCCACGTGAATCTCAGAAAGTGGGCCAGAGAGAGAGAGAGAGAGAGGGGCCTCCACTGTTGTTTTAAATGTAGGCTGACCGAAACGAGAGAAGAAGAAAAAAAACGCCTCAGCAGGACAGACAGCTCATTCAGAATTGTTATTTTGTTGTGGTCTTTGTCCAAACAGACTTTAACGGAGAGGGTATTAAGCTCGCCTCCAGGACAGGAGCAGTGTATGTTTTTCCTTGTCTAGTGGAACTTAGAAAAAGCTAGAATGTTTACAATTTGTCCCACGCTCGCATAACACCCCAATCAGAATCAGAAATTTGAACTATGATATGTTTTATTTGAGGATTTTTACACTGAAAACATTTTGTATGTCGCCTTTGAAATTAGTTAAACGCAGTTCTCCGCGTTCAAAGTTTCCCAACCTGAGTCGTAACTTGTGCGCCCTCTGCTGGAATCGTAAGGGTAATGCATGCACATAAAAACAAGGGCGAGGACAACGCTTGTCAGTGAGTGAGATTGTCACTTGCCCCATAGCAGTATTTATGGCTTGGGTTGTATGTTATCGTTGCTTGTGAGTGGGTTAGTCCTGATGGGGGTGAACTCTATTTTCTTTTGAACTAAGGCGGAGAGTATGCAGTTGGAGGCTAACAGCTTGAGCCAAAACCAACAGGATGAAAAATAACAGTGGGTGGAATCGGGAAGAGGGAGACAGTTCGGCTTGAAAACTTATGAGATTTTTTTTTTCTACCGGGTGAAACAACTCCCCAGCTGTGTTTTATATTCCAAACGAAACAGTCGCCCCTGTTGTGCTGGGATATAGACGGGAGGCACCAGCTCAGGCACCCGAGACTGTGGCCTTGACACCTGGCAGTGTAGAGCCCCCTCTGGGGGGGCACGAGGTGGCTGGGGGGAGCTGGTCTTGGGGGGGGACCCGAACTTTGGCTGGGCTCCCGTGGGAAAAGCTTGCGCGGGCTTTCCTCCTGGAGAGGCCGGACGAGGAACGTGCCGACACTCTGGCCCAGGTCTTCGGCGTTCTCAGCGCGACGTGAAATATCGGTTTCCTGTGCGCATTCCATACCTCCCCGGCTGTGTTATTGTTGGCCCTGACGGCAGTACCAGGCTGTGAGACCGTGGCCAGACAGACAGACCTCCCCCAGCCAGGAGGAGCCTGAGGACTGGCTGCGATATAGGTTAGACTGTGGACACTTGGCAGCCTTTGACGGTCCCACTTTTATCTTCTCCCCTGCTTCTCTCTCTCTCTCGACCATCCCCCCTTTACTCCATTTTGACTGTTTCTTTTGTGCATGTTTTAGGGTTTTTTTGTTTTTGTGTTTTGTTTTCCCGATGGCCACACGCTGTGTCAGTGTCTGAGCTGGGCGCAAGTGAAGTCGTGCCAAGAGAGGAGTGGAATTTCACTCCCCCAATGCAGCTGGTCAGAAAAGAAAGGTTCCCCCACCCTGTATTTTTATATTCTATCATACCTCATTTAAGTACCGCCACGTCAAAATTTTACATGATTTCTCCCATAACTGGCTCATCAGACAAAGTAATGAGACAAAATGTACTATTACCATTTTTTTCCAGGAATGCTGACGTAGGCCTACTCCGCCCAGGTTGAAAGTCAGTGTGTGTTTCCATGGTAACCAAGGTGCGAAGGATGACGAATCGCACCGGACATCTGCGTAGCACCTGAGACCGGGGTGTCCACCCTCTGAATCTGGTGACATGAATGATCCATGGATATGTATCACAGACTGGACCACCGTGACTCCTCTGTTCTCTCTAAACTCATCCAGGTCACACACCCTTTTCATTTCAGCACTGACACGTACGGCTGTTAATTTACAACTTTCATAAAACGTGTTCGTGTTCAGCTGCACCTTCACATCACATCGTGGCCATCTTGGGTTGCTTCACCGTCTGATTCTTCCCCCATAAGTCTAAATAAATAATTGACCCATTACTCTGTTTAAAATTCCAGTGGTAACAGGTATTCTGCGTTGCTCTCCAAGCGACACATTGTCGTAATAAAAAGGTTATTGAAACTGTGGCACAATGTTTTCCATAAGACACTGAAGCTCGCGCTAAGAAATACGATCTGGCACCCGGGCAAAACCAACACAGGGAAGAGCCCTTTTTTCCCCCCTCCAAGGACTTCTGACTTGAAGGTGTTACAACTAAAAGTCTTAGGGAGAAATATAGAGCTCTCGTTACGCTGTTTTCATGTACTTCCTCTGGCCGCTCTACGTGTCGTTTTCAGAGAGCCATTGGTCGTTTTATTCTGTACGCTCTGGCTTCGTCGAACGCCAGGAGAGGAGCGCGCCCTAGCTGAACCGCATTCCGCCGCGTGCACCAAGCAACGCGACGTCAGCCCTCCCTGATCTGGCACAAGCCACCCGCTCACGCAAACCCACTGCCGCCTTGACCCCGTATCTCTCTAACTGACATCTCTGAGTGATGAGGGGAAAGCCAGAGAGCTTAAGAACTGCGTTTGGATCAGAAGGAAGGAGTGCGTGTCACCCACAAGCTGAAAACACATCGGCAATGACAGGAATGTGGCGGCAGGCCTTATCTGGAGCTGACCGGTTGCTCCGGTCTCGTGAAGAAATTGTATCATGAGTTAGGACCAGGATGCACAACGACATCAGTCACCTTGCCCATAAGTCAGGAGATTTCCTTTGATGAACTGACTGGTGTCAGCAATGGCGGAAGGCTCAGAAACCCCTCTACGGTCACCTCTTCCAGGAAAATCGAATGGCGATGAACTGAGATTACAATGTTTTTCAAAAGGGGTTTAAAAAAAAAAAAAACAGTGCCATTCCATTTGAAGGATTGGCAACCTACACCTGAATACATGTTTATACATATGTACGGTACGTGTGTCACATACAGCATATGATTGTGTATTGTTGTTACTTTATTGTTTGTATTGTTCTTGATTGTACAATGTGTACTATGCTTTGGCAACACAATCATATTTGTCATGCCAATAAAGCTCCATTTTAATTTTTAATTTGAGAAGGAGAGAAAGAAAGAGAGAGAGAGAGGGGGAGAGAGAAAGAAAGAGAGAGAGAGAGAGAGACAGAGAGAGAGAGAGAGAGAGAGAGAGAGGAGAGAAAGAGAGCAAGAGAGACAGAGAGAGAGTGAATATAGTTTAATCACTGGCGTGTCTTTAACTCCAAACACAAGCATCCACTGGAGGGAAATGTTCCCAGCGACCCCTCGGTGGAGAGCGCTCTGTCATGGCGCCAGCAGAGTTCCTCATGGGGAATCACCACACAGCTCCTTCCCCCTCTGAGCTGTGTTTGCCTTGGCCCAACGCCCCTTGGCATGGCGGCCAGGAAAAATGAGCGAACCGCTAGCCCTACCAAGCCACATACTGGTCCCACAATGGACTGCTTCATCGGGGGTTTGTCTGAACTCATCAGTGTTAAATGAGTCAACTGGACTTGGCAAATGTATGCTCAGGGACCCGCTGTATGGAGAGTGCTGGGGTGTGGGGTGTGGAGGGGGGGGATCTATAAAATGTTAACGTTGAGAGGAATTTAACTCTCCCTTTTGGTTCGCTCTTACTCACTGTAGTGTACACTGAGAGGAGGGGGCGGGGAGATGTTGGAGAACTCGCTGGTGGTAATGACTCGGAAAAAAATAACAACTAGGCTAGTCGTCTTCCTAGTTTCTGAAATAAATCAAAAGTTTCTAAAAGCTTCAGAAATGCGATCGTCCATCTGAGACATCAGGCGAGGGTGACTTTCCTAGCACTGCAAAGTTCAACAAGAGTTCCCCCGTTCAAAAAAAAACGCACTTGGGTAGGGGCTGCCCCAAAACAGCAGAGTCATATGCTTGTCTTATGTTAAATGTTATCAGTTTACATACCTCGCTGTCAGTCTTTAGTCTACCCCAGTCTCGCTGTTTATCTTCGCACTGAACGCCCCTGTCATAAGTGTCAAGTTAAATCGTGATTGAGAGACTGCCAGGTCGGGACAGGTACAGCGGCAGACCACGATCTGAAAGGTACTCGTGTCCTACATCAACTTGTTATTTGAATAAAAACAATATTCAAACTGCAAGGATGAGGATAATTGGAGATGGGGGGGGGATGAGGGAGAAAATCCCCTTTCCAAAGTTCTTTTCCTTTTTTTCTTGCTTTGAGAATCTGGTTCTGCAACTCCAGACGTGGTTTGTGTAATATTGTCATGCCTTTAAGATTGCTTTCACTCCAGGCATCTCAGTTGCCATCTAACAGATATTTCTCATTCTCTCAATGGACTTTAACTCGCACATGAAGGCCAAACAATGGCTAATACAGCGGAGATCGGTTGCTCATTGCAGAGCCTACTTTAGGCTCTTTTTCGTTCTTTTGTTGCTATATTCTGATGCCCTCAGTCTCAGAGTATAAGCAGTTCATGTTCATGATACTGTAGCGAAGCAATGCTGCGGGTTGTCGGTTTACCTGTTTTTAGCGGAACCTTTTCCCAACTTTTATGGTATCTCCATAATCCATAATTAGTCCATGTAAAAAGCGCAGTCCACAATAAACTTTTAAATCCACTCTTTACATTTTTCAGATTTCAGATTTTTTTCCTGTTTTCCTCCCAATTTAGTGACCAAATATACCCTTGATTTGCCCTCCCCACACAAAAGTAGTGGTTCTGTGGTGGCTCAGTTGGTAAAGCATGGCATTGGCAATGCTTAGGTTGTAGGTTCAATTCCCACCGGGACCACATATACTGAAATATGTATACATGCACTACTGTAAGTCGCTTTGGATAAAAGCGTCTGCTAAATGGCATATATTATTGTTATTATTGATTAAAAAAACCACGAAGAACAACATTGATAACACACAAGCGTAAAAACATATGCAAGTCATTAAAACCTCTGCTGAACAACCTCAGGTTATTCTCTGTGTCATTTCTCAGCCTGGGGAGAGTAGGGGTGGAGAGGTATGCATCTCTATGAGGCAAGCTAATTCTCAGAGGGCAGCAAACTCCACTTCCTTCAAGATGGAATTTGTCCACCCACGTTCTGGAGACACCCATACGCGCTTCTCAGCGAGTTCATGCCGGCTCACCCATTGCTGAAAGGACACTGCTAGCATAGCAAGCATGATCTGCACTGAACCGGAAAGACTTTTTGCACACATTGCAAGGTGCTTACGTTCAAATAATAAATTGAAATAAAGTTTTGAATAAAGAGTCTGAAAATATTTACAAATATTTTATAATACTGTATATATTTTTTTGATGCCCCCTGGCCCCCTGTGGCAATTAGACACTAGGCACCAGTACCAGTCTCTCTGTGGGCTCTCACCTCCACAGAGAGACTGGTCTACATTGATTTTAATGCCATATTTTTGTTTTGCTACAGTATGGCTGTTTACTCTGTGACTGAGAGACTCAGAATAGCGGAACATGGGAAAGAAACCAGGCTAAGCATATATGTGAACTGAGGCGTAAATGTAAGTTGAACTTCTTCCCTTGAACCAACCCAGGTCGTGATATCGTGGTTTGAACTTAATGAATTTAATATTCATTTTAAGTGGTCATCATCCTGTAGGTGCTTGCATATCAAAGATGATATTATGATATTTTTTTTATCATAAACAAAGAAAACTGTTGCAGTGGAACAGTAAAAGTAAACAACAGTACGTAAAATCTATGTTGCCGTTCAAAAAAACCCTGTGATATCTTATATCTGTATACATTGTGCATTCTAGTGCAAATTGCCTTCGTTGTGTAAGTATTGCGGGAAATGCAGGACAATATAAATCGATTTTAGAGAGTGGCCGTGCATTGGCTTTTACAGCGATCCCGCACGCGCACAGTAGAGGGCACTCCTTCTCAAGCAGCCGTTTTCTCGAATCTACGGACGATTTCTGACCAAATAAAAAAAAGGCAACCGCTTCACGGAACGCATTGCTTATTATTGACTGTAGTTTTGTAATCATTGGTGCAATGACTAAAAAGTGTACAAAACCAAGCGAGTACAAAAGATACAAACGTGGCCTTTGACATAGAATGCAAAATACGCCTATCCTGGCCATTTGATGCCATTACAAAAAAAAAGGCGACCCACTGTAGCCTATTTGCCTCTTTGGGTCAGGCCAGCGTGATTTATTCCTCTGTCGCCTGAAATAGGATAGCCTTATTTTTTTTTTTTATCCTTTATTTATACAGGAAGGTCCCATTGAGATACAAGATCTCTTCTTCCAGGGAGTCCTGGTCAAGACTGCAGCAGCAGTTAACACATAAAAATAGAAAAAAATAAAAGTTTCACATAAACAATTTCACATGAACACATACAATACATAAAAGTTGCACAAGGGAAAAGGCAATACAGACGATACCAGCGATGGTAAAAAATTGCTCAGCGAGTCGTTATCTGTAACACGGTCCATCTCAAGTCAAGGTTACATAAAACAGCAACATTTTTCCTTCAGAGCAGTTTGTAGAAGACCTTTAAAGGAATACAAGGAAGTGAGTGCTTCTAAGTTAAGGGTATTTTGCAGCTCATTCCATGCCCAAGGTGCATGGAAGGAGAAGGCGGTTTTACCAAGCTCTGAGTACACCCTGGGGACGTTTAGAGGAAGCCGGTTAGAAGATCTGGTGCTATAGTTGCTGGTATGATAGGGTTATAAATCAAAAAAACTCACGGGGAACGGCTATTTCGAAACCGAGGGACACTAAATATCCAACAAGGAACAAGGAACAGTGCAGGTGTACACGTGCTGGGGCTGTCACTGTTATTTCCGTTTGGAGGCGCAGTAACATCTTCAGACGAGTCAATTGCCTGCGTCAATCTGCTCCTCGCCCATTGTGCTGCCTTCCATCACAGGAACACGGACAGGTAAAAACTACTCGTTCATATGTATGTGTGTGTGTGTGTGTATGTATAGATGATTGTTTTTTTCTTTCTCGTTTTGAATATAAAATTATAAGCGCGTAACATTAAATTCCAATAACCCGCTGTACATAATGGCCCAGTTTTTACATGAAGGCGTGCAGAGTCGATATGGTCCTCAATGCCTATACATGTGGCATTTATAGGTCGTCTAGGCTCTCCACGGCATCCATTTATCGTTGCGTTTGAATGGATGTTAAGTTTGATGGACAGATCGAGCGCATGTAAAATTAACTGATCATTTGACTGTCGTTGGGATAACGCAACGGAAATTGTGGCTCATCGGTCAAGCGTAATGGCATTACGGTTCAAGCGTCGTTTAGCCTGCATGAGCTAAATATTAAATTTCACATCGGAAGCGCATCCTTTTTCTGGCTTCGTTTCCGTAAACATCACTTATCAAAATAATTAGCGTCTGAATGTGTATTTGCACAAGTAGGCTGTTGTACATTTGACAAAAAATATTTTTTTCCTCAAATAAATATTCCGTATAATCGTGACACACGATTAAGTAAAATCACTTGAAACACCGAACATGTATGCGGGTTTTCACTTGGGTTTTTGTGGCTTTCGTGATGTATCCGGCAGAACGTTTGCATTTTCATTCCACATTCAGAATTCACTCTCGCTTTCTCAGTAGTAGTGGAGCGATCGGTTATGTTCCTTTAATTTACCCACTACAAAAATGAGCTGTTATCTCTTAATCCGGCCGAGGAGACACGCGGGAGCCGTTTCGTGCTAAATATTTTTCGCCTTTGTCGTCACACTCGCTCAAAGAAAAAGTACAAATAAATAAATAAATCCAATTGTTGCTGAGCTTGTGCATTTCAGGAGCTACGGTGACATTATGAAATGCTGCCAACGGATACACACATACCCAGTTATTGCAACGCATTGAACAGGTCGCGCTATCTGTGATGCGGCATTTAAAGATACGCGCGTGATAACTACGAGGTATAGCCTACAATAGCAGGGTGGAGTTTAGTTGTTTTTTTTTTATGTGAGAGCGATGACATTTTTAAACAAGGTTGTGAGAATTCAGTCACTTGGGGGGGGTAAACAGTGTTAGCATTCCTCTTCTCAGACTTGACACGTGATTCCTCAGGCGGTGTGAAAAAGTCGGCAGGTGGCCTAGGGTGGAATATTCCAGCACCTAATTGTCAGGCTTAAGGCCTTCGTACCATGCACGTTGGCATAACCCTGCTGGTCCATAAACGGGTCACATCATGGGTCACAGCAGCGAGGCACATCTCCCCAGTCTCACGGTTAACTGCTGTGGTTCTCTGTGGCTCGGTAGGTAGAGCACGTCATCGGCAACACGGTAGGTTGTGGGTTCGATCCCCATCGGGACCACGTATACCGAAAAATGTACGCATTCACTACTGTAAGTAGCTTTGGATAAATAGCATTATATTACATTATTAACAGTTAGTCTTCCCCGCCAGATGGAGGCGCTGTTGGACCAGTGGCTATGGCGGCCGGAGTATTGGCTACCCAACGGGGTCACCTGGAAGGACATAGAGACGAGCGAGGGCTCGCGGCGCCCCCTGCCCCGAGACCTCCTGGTCATCCTGCCCCTGGCGCTGGGATTCATCGCCCTCCGGTACATCTTCGAGAGGTGGGTGTTGGGAAGGGACCACGCTTCCAGGGGGTTAATGATGACGAGGTCCGGGTGGAGCTCCAGTAGACGCACTTCCCCAGGGGGGCTGAAGGTTGACATGATCTCCGCTCTGGGGCTCGCGATGGTGCAGTTGCGCTCAGCCTCGCCCCGGATTGGACACCGGCCCCACAGGCTGTAAACAGAGATGGATTGTGTTTCTGTGTTTTTATGACTAGGGGCAAATTGCTTCCTCAGTCGAGTTTCCCGTAAAGCCGAAGCTGAGCTGGAACGCCGAACAGGAGGGAGGTGAATAGGTGAGAGGAGGAGAGTAAAGGGTTAGGGTTGGGCACTTTGTGTGCTCTCTGCACGTTGTGCCCCTTACACTGTGGAGGGGGGGGGAAACCTGGGCAAGGCAAACTGAAGAGAAAATCGAGGTTAGGTGGTTCTGTGTGGCTCAGGAGGTAGAGCGTGGCATTGCCAATGCTTAGGTTGTGGGTTCAATTCCCACTGGGACCACATATACTGAAAAATGTATGCATTCACTACTGTAAGTCGCTTTGGATAAAAGCGTCTGCTAAATGGCATATATTATTATATTATATTATTAGCCCAGTGGCATTGTTAGGGCCCTTTGCACTTGAAGCATGGTTCGTTTTGAATCGTCCTGGCTGGATGGCACATAAAGGACACCCCCTGAACACGTCGACTATAGAATCGTGCCGTATAGAGCCGTGGATTGATTGATACGCAATATCAACAGTTAATTGAGTGCTAAAACTGTCTGCAACACGTTGTCCTCTAACATAGCCAGTGATAGACAATTGAAGCATAACTACAGCTACATGGGAGAGCAGATATGAGTTGACAGGTCTGGTAGGAGTGGAGGGGGGGAGGGGAGAGGAGGGGAGGGGGGGGGAGGCCATGTTGGGCAGGGCTGGATCTTGACGTTCATGGGCCCTAGGCCCCGCCTCCATTTTGGGACCCCCGTTTTCAGTTCAACACATCTGGCATGGCATTCTGGGAGATGGAGTTCTTAGATTTAACATTAGATTGGAGATATTATTTAATTTGCGTTATTTATTTTTTATGACTACTACTACTAATAATAAGGATCCTGTGTGATGAACATATATTTATTAGGCATGTACATGTAATAGGAATTATGTAAATAAATAAAAAAATATAAAAAATAATATCAGTAGTAACATTTTCCCCATGCAACGTTTGGGGCCTAGGCCCAGGCCTTGTTGGCCTATGCGGAGATCCGGCCCTGGTGTTGGGAAGAGAGCAGCAGGCCGCAGGGAGGGGCCTCTGGGGGGATGCACAGCTCCTGTAACTGGAGAGCGTAGAGTCTCTGTGCACGTCCACTCTGACCTTCTGATACGCCACTGCTGCACTCTCCAGGCCAATTAACACCCTGAGGCTCAGCCGCCCCGTCGCACAAACACACACACACACATGCGCACATGCACATCTGCAGACACACACACTCACAAACATGTACATACACACATCACACACATTACACACAGACACACACACACACACACAATGCGCACAGGCACATCTGCAGGAGGTGCACACAAACAGACATCTCTTACACACATACACAAACACAAACACACAGGCACACAAACAGAGGTCTCGCAGGCACACACACACACACACATACACATCAGTAGACTCATCGCACACACAAACAAACTCACTCACACACACACACACACACACACACACACACACACACACACACATGTACATCACACACATTACACACACACACACACACAGACACACACACACACACACACACACACACACACACAGTGTGCTCTCCTCCTCAGAGGCTGTTGCCACAGTTTCCTTCCATGTGTCACAGCCTGAGAGCCGAGTATCTCTGTTTGAACAGGCCTGCGCTAACGTCAAAAGGCTTTGGAAATTGAGAATTCATGAAGGTCGTAATAAATGTGCTGATATTCATTAAAATGGTCGTCTGTCTCCCCCTCCCCCCTCCCCCACACCACTATCCTCAGGGTAGTGGCGCTCCCCTTGAGCAGACAGATGGGTGTACGGGATCGGATTCAGGTTCGAGCTGCACCTGTTCCAAAGCTGGAGGCCTTTTACACCAAGCACAGTCACCAGCCATCTCAGGTGAGCATCCCCGTCCGGTGAACCCACGCCCCAACTTACAGGACACAACATTTTTAACATACTGGTAACGTTAGAACCTACCCTTAGCACTCCCGTTTACCGTGTCAAATGTTCAACTTCCATAGCGTGTTCACAGCCCTCAGGCACTGCAACTGGGCTGGCAGTGAAGTGTAATGGTTAGGGTGCTAGGCTTGTAACTGAGAGGTTGCAGGTTCAATTCCCAGGTGGGGCACTGCTGTTGTACCCTTGAGCTAAAGGTACTTAACCTGAATTGCTTCAGTAAAAAAATATCCAGCTGTATAAATGGATTGTATGTAAAGAAATGTAAACCTTATAAGTCGCTCTGGATAAGAGTGTCTGCTAAATGCCTAAAAAAACAAAACTGCTAATATTTGGTTAGAAAGTGCATCTAGATTTGAAATAGGAAGAGAATGTAAGTTTAAGTTTGAGTTCAGATTTGAAACAAATGCAAAACTGTGCGCTGATATCTCTGAGATTAAAGGAGTTCACAGAAAATTGCAAGGAAACGGTCACTCTTTCGGGCTGAAACCAGTTTTTTCTTTTTGCGAAGGTTTTGAGGGTGGGACTGTGATGAGTCTTTAGGATGAAATGTACATGATGGGAAACAATCAGGTGGGTTTGTAGAGTGTGTGGAATGTGAAAGTGGCAGAGCAGCGATAAGCGGAGTACTTCCTGGAGCAGAAGCCCAACCACAAGTCCTTTTCTTATCAAAGATAAACTATTTTTGTGTTCGGACTGCATGAAGGAATTTTCAGAATGGGGAAATGGTGACTTTTTTCCCCATAAAAATCTGACTGAAATGATGTCGATGCTGAAAGGGCGAAAAACTCACAATGTTTTCTTACTTGCCTTCACTTGACTGTTTTTTTAATTAAATTCTTTGTTTCTGATTTTTTCCTCATGTTTTTCTCCCAATTTGGTAGCCAATTATGCACTGTATTTCTTTTCGATTTTCCCTCCCCCACAAACTCGCCGCCCGCCTCCATGGGGCAAGCCAATACCTCGAGGCAATGTTGACCTCCACTGAGACGGAACTCACCCAACCCTGTTTACGAGGTCGCCCTACCGCTCCTCGGCGAGCCCGTGCCAGCTCTCCCTCCCCCTGGGGTGGACAGCCAAACGCCGCCCCGATCGGGACTCCCCACCAGGGCTGGTCTGGTACAGTCGGGTTTCAAACCGAGACCGTGATAGGCAGCTCACACTTGTAAAGGACCAGCCAATATGGGTGCGTTAGACCGCTATGCTATCCGAGGTCCTCACTTGATTGTTTTAAAACCGTGAATGTTCTGCTACTGAACTCACACTGAAATACATCATTGCTGGGTTAGAATTGTCTTTCTCCTGTTTTCCCATGTCCCATGTCCAGCATGTTACCATCCAGCTGCCCCACTCATTATTGTTCTTTCTCTTCTCTTCTTTTTTAATTTTTTCACTGTGACCAGTAAAGATATTTATTTATTTATATAGCACCTTTCCAGCAGTACAGCACAAAGTGCTTCACAAAAAACACAAAAAAAAACAAAAATACTGTATATATATATATATATAAAAGGGATAAAAATAAAAGACAAAAAACTACAAAATTCTAAACAGACAGAGCATGAAACAAACGAGAATATGATACAAACTCATTAAAATACAAAACAAAGGTTTAAAAGGTTGTAAAAGCAAGTCTGTAAAAGTATGTTTTTCAAAGGGTTTTAAAAGAGGACACTGAAACAGCTGTTCTAATATCCGCTGGAAGGCTGTAGATAGTGTGGGCAGTGCGTTTGTACGTATGGGCGTACGGAGGGGGTTAGCCCATATCCCGTGTCTATTTCTGTCCGTTTCCTGGGTCATTTGCAAACCTCACATTTTCATGAGGTGCAGGTGCCCACACAGTGCTCCATCTCAGCCATTGGTGGATATTTCTGTTCACTGCACTTGTTTGAAGCTGGCCTCTCAGAGACTCTTATTATACATTATAAATTGGCTTGGCAAGGGGCCCTTGCCCAGTTATTCATGCAATACTCATTTATTACACAAGGGGGCCATCTGGGGTGACCTGGTGAATCCAGTGTCTGTGTCTTGTGAAGGGTAGGAGGCAGTGTATGTTACCTCAACATCAGGGAATCGGAGACTACTGGATTGTGTTTTCAGGGCTAGGACAAAAAGCCTGCACCCACACTGGCCCTTCTCAGATGAAATTGGCGACTCCTGGATTAAATGATTGTTTTATAATGTTAAACAATGTTTAAGTTGTTTTGGAAGGCCCAACAGAAATGCCGTACTGGCCAATAACACGAGTGCACAGGGAAAGGAGGCTGCTTGGCCGGTCGATACGGGGGTAGTGTTGACATTAACGTGGAGGTAAGAGGCGGAAGGGGACCTCTGTGCATCTTTTACTCCATATAACAACATGTTCAGGTGTAGGATGATGATACGATCGTCAATGTTCTCAAATCGCTGGAAGACGGGAATAATTCCAGGCCTTTATTCTCATTATTAAAGGCCATTATTCTCTCAAGCACTGGTTTCCAGAACTATTTCTAGAATGTCTCTGCTACCTTCACCCCTGTTCCCTTGCTCACCTCAGCCCCCCACCTATCCTGTTTTGACCCTTTGTTAATACAACGACTTGCCTTCAACAGTTTTTTTAAATATTTGTTATATACAATATACAATTTAGTGGCCAATTGTACCCTCTATTTATTTTGATTTGCCCTCCCCACACAACTCGCCACCCGTCTCTACGAGGCAAGCTAATTCTCAGACGGCAGCGAACTCCACTTCCTTTGAGACGGAATGCTTATCGGCGAACTCATGCCGGCTCACCCTCCCCCCTGCCCCTGGGGCAGACAGCCAAACGCCGCCCCCGATCGGGGCTGCCCACCACGGGCCGGACTGGTACAGTCGGGTTTCGAACTGCGACCGTGTTAGACCGATATGCTATCTGAGACCCGTCAGACACCTTTAATGCAAATTAATTCATATGTTAGCCATTTATACAGCTCAGTGTTTAGTATCATGCTCAAGGGTATGATAACAGTGCCCCATCAGGGATTTGAACTGGCATCCCCTTGGTCACAAGCCCAGGTCCCTGACCAATATGCTGCACTACTGGCTGACCTTCATATATAAGGCCCTGTGTATTTGGCACCCACGTTTTATATCCGGTAGGTTAGTTCTTCCAACAGCAAGATGCAGATAAAACCCACTCATGTCTGTCGCGCATCCCATTACGGAAACCACAATCATCTCAATTGGTCATTTAATGACTACTAATTATGTGCAATTGCACATCTATTCCCTGAGTGATGTTCTTGGCTATGAACTCATGTTTATCAATTTTATTCAGCAGTGTTCAGGACTGTGTCAATAACACATTAATGTTTACCGGTAACAGAATATGATTTGTCTACTGGTGTCTTTTGGCTTTTAACTATTTATGAAGAGAGAATGAATTCTGAATCAGAAATACGCATTGATATTGTGAAATATTAAAAAAAGGTCATCTCTTATCTTAAATATATAATATATCAGGGTTTCTTTCTAAGCTGCGAAACAAGGGCCACAGCGCCCTCTTGCCAAGATGCCGTCTTAAGACTCTGGATGCCATGCTTGTGTGAAAAACATGCTTACTCATCTAAAACAGACTAATTGATCTCTCTGATAGTATCAGAGAGGTCAATTAGTCTGTTTCAGATGAGTAAGTAACGGTACGGCGTTGTCAAATCAACCGTGAAACGGCACAGACTGCCTGGATCTCCACGTATCTCGGGCGTGTCTCACTGTTGCTTGCCAGCCAGCCAGCCAGCCTCAGACTGCACCATTTCTACCTCAGAATGTGCTGAGCTCCACACCGCAGAGGGGGGCATCGGCGCCTAACCCCCCACTACTCCGCTCCCTCACCATCACTATCGCCCCCCATGCTCAAAATCTCTCGAAAAATCCCTGATATATGAAAAAATAATATTGCAGATCAAATAGTTTACTATGAATATTTTCTTATTAAACTCCATTTTGACATCCATTATTAAGAGTAATGTGCTATAATATGTTTTATTATTATTATTATTATATTTATTTTACCTTTATTTGTTTTCAGGGTATACATTCCATTACAGTTAAATTATTTAACAATGTCTAAATCAATACAACTGGGATTGTCTGAGAACAGGACGTCAGTATTGAAATTGATGTAAGAACACACCCATAAACACTCACACATTCATATGGGCACATGCGTACTCATGTATATATGTACGTACGTATGTATGTATACATACGTCCCCCCACAGGCACAAACTCTCACACAGACACATCTACACGCCTACATTTCTGTGTGCACACACATACACATTAGGAAAAGAGAAATATGGTGCAACAGTGGAATAAGAAAGAAAATAAAAAAACAGTGAAATTCATATTGATATCAGGGTGCTTTGGTTTAAGAGTCTTACACCAACAGTGTAACTCTCTGTTCAGGTAGCTGAACAATATCTTTAACAAGTAGAGCATTCAAATGAAGCCATTTTAAACTTCAAATAAAATAATTTTTTATGCCTTTGTTTCTCCCAATTGTCCAACTCTCTCATCCAATCCATTTATCTTACCATTTATAAACTGAATTACAGACATACGAAACCTGATTGCTGAAAAACGCAGGGCTGTACTTGGGTATCGCCTTCATTAGTTGTCAAACCTTTGGCCTGCTGTCTAACCTGGATGTCAGTACAGTATATTTAGAGAAAAGCCCCTGGAGCTTCTCCAGCATTAATACAATAAACACTTGTGTTGAGCTCTGGGAGTGTGTGGGAAAGAGCAGAGTCCATCTTGTGCTCCATTTTTCCTGCGTTTAGAGTGAGATCCTGGTCCTGGCCCAGCAGTGTGACCTCACTCAGAGGCAGATCGAGACTTGGTTCCGTCACCGCCGGGCCCAGGACAGGCCTCGGAACACCAAGAAGTTCTGCGAGGCCTGGTGAGCCCGCTTCCAGTCGCGTGCTCGCGTGCTCTCTTCAGTCAGTCTGCTGTCAAAACCATGTCCTTCAGCATAAAAATGGCCCTCAGAATACAAAATATTCTAATATAAATATTTATATGCAGTACCAGTCAAAGGTTTGAGTACACCATCCATCTGGATTACGGCTAATCAGCCACTCCTTCATTCTTTGGCAAGATAACGACCCGAAACACACCTTGAAGTTGTGCAAGAACTATCTGGTGAAGGAGGAACGTGAAGGACAACTCAAACGAATGACCTGGCCTGCCCAGTGTCCAGACCTCAATCCCATAGAACTTGAGTGGGGAGGCCTCCCGGGTGGTGTAGCGGTAGAACATCCAACGCTGCCCACTGCGACCGGGGTTCGATTCCGCCCTGTGTGCATAGTGGAGTTATGGTGACGGGCTTGGTGGGTTCTGGCTCGGAGGAGGCGGTGCTCCGCCGCATGTCACTGCTGGTTTCAGGACTATGGCAGCGAGCTCTCAATATGAGCGAGGGTATAATTGACATGAAAAAGAGGGTATAATTGGCTACTAAATTGAGAGAAAAAATGTGGGGGGAAAAAGCAGAAAGATAAAATAGAAAGAAAAAAAAAGAACTTGTATGGGAGGAACTGGACAGAAGAGTCAAAGAAAAGCAACCCAGAAGTGTCTCTGGGAATTGCTGCAGGAGAGCTGGGAAGTCCGGTGAATTCCTCCTGAAACTTGAAGGCTGTTATCACGGCAAAGGGTGGCTATTTTGAGGAATGCAAGATTACATTTTCAATTCAATTTTCTCAAACATTGCTTTGATGTTCCTTTTTTATTGTTACGTGTTTTTTGTCATTTTCAAGTATTTCCAGAAATGTATACGGTGTAAAACATTGTCAATTATGAGATAAACCTAGTTTCCAGCAGGTGTACTCAAACTTTTGACTGGTACTGTATATATATATGAATATATGAATAATAATGAATAATATGAATATATGAATATAAATAGTATAAATTCCTCAAACTGTGCTATTCTGGTTTTCACAGCTGGAGGTTCGTTTTCTACCTCGTTGCATTTTCGGCTGGTCTGGCATCTCTGATTGACGTGAGTATTCGAGCCTGACTTTACCCTTCCAGTTAGCCGTTGACCTTGCCTGTGGTTGAGCCCAGTACCTTTCAAAGCATGCAAGCAGCAGGAACGAAGATATGCCTTGGGCATGACCGCAGAAACAAGATTACAGTTAATGTTGATGTGAGGCAGCAGTGTTAGCATAATGGTTAGGGATCTGGGCTTGTAACGCAAAGGTTGCAGGTTCGATCCCAGGTGGGGACACTGCTGTTGTACCCTTGAGCAAGGTAGTTAACCTGAATTGCTTCAGTAAAATATATCCAGCTGTACAGCTATCCGAGGCCCCAGCAATTGAGATTTCTTGGTGGAATATCCCCTTGAAGTATTTCTACTTGCCTGACATTTGAAGGTGAACCCAAAGCCCAGTCTGGCCACTGACCTCCTTCCTCTGCTCCACAGAAATCCTGGTTCTGGGATCCTAAAGAGTGCTGGAATGGATACCCCCGGCAAGTGAGTACACACCCGATGTTATTCAAAAGGAGCGACGTTATTTTGTTCACTTGAAACAGGTTAATATATGATCCTGCACAAAACATTTACAGCAGGAGTGAACAGTATTTTTAGATGTCTGATTGCTGTTGCGTAACACTCCTCATGCTGTTGATATTTCTCTTGTTTGCTTCGGCGATTTCCCTCTTCAGTCAAAAGGGCGTGTATTTGTGCGTTTGAATGGGTAGGCACACTTCCGTCTATTGTTTTCCTGAGTTCTGCGAGGTGTAGATTTCCCATACAGTACAGTGGCTGGCCACGCAAGACTGCACCAGAGGGACGGGTCTAAAAAAGCGTCCTTTTTTGTTCCTATTTTTAATGCATGCTATTGGACTGCACTTTGAGATAAAATGAAAATGTCATAAATACAATTTAATATTGTTATTATTATTATTTAGGATAAGTGCCATATTGAGCGATTTTATTTTGCCTCTCAATCTCAGAGGTAACTTGCGCGCACTCAGGTGTGTGAGCTGAACTAAGTTTGACCGAGCAGGGAGGGTGTATGTCCACAGGGACCGGGCCGTTGGCGACAATCCCATGTTTTATCTAGCCCAGCGCAGAGGTCGGGGATGGGAATCACACTTCCTGTGAACCCCTTCCTGTCTGGCGTGGCACGCGGTTCACCGCTGGTATGTGTTTGTCTCTCCTGGTCTCCCCAGCCTGTTGCCAAGGCTCACTACTGGTATTACATCATGGAACTGGGCTTCTACTGGTCGCTGCTGCTCTGCGTTTCTGTGGACATCAAGCGGAAAGTAAGTCTTTTTTTTTTTTTTTTTTTCAATTTCGTTTCAGATTTTTTTTTTTCAGGGGGAGAATTTGGGGTTTAAACCCCGCCTGAAATGTTTTATGACAGTTCCAAACTGTTAATCTACTGTTAATCTACTGTAATCTGCTGCTCAACCCCCATGAACAATCTGTTTGCGCAATCCCCTTGTCAACAATTCATTTGCGTATGTATTTTCTCATGTATGTATTTGCCCCCCAAAATGAATTCCTGGCTACACCACTGTCACACACGCTTGTCCTCATTTCCTACCAAGGAGATTCAAATTGCCATTGAAATGTGTATTAAAACAGCAGCAGTTGAGTGCATATACAAATGCATATTTTCATTATTTTCAATCAACAGTAATCTAGATTTATCGTTTATTCATACACCATAATCTCTTGGATTTTTCTTGTTTATCCCCAGGATTTTAAAGAGCAGATCATTCATCACATTGCCACTATTTTCCTGATTGGATTCTCTTACTGCGCCAACTATGTTCGAGTCGGTACCCTCGTGATGCTGGTCCACGACTCCTCGGATTTCCTGCTGGAGGTACGCGGCCGCCCACCACAATCCACGCCAGGTTTACCCACAAATATTCAGACAAATCACTTTGGTTTAGCTGAATACATACGCTCAACTTCATTCGTGCTGTGAGATTGGGACACTAAGCTAAGAGTCCAAAGCTAATGGCAGAACTTCAGTAAATTAATGAATAAACAACCTGTTTATCATTCCACAGTTGGGTGGAAAAGCAAGCGTGACGTATTTTTGTACGTCAATAAAGTTTTGACTTTTATTTTGAAGCAATGCCTGTAATGCAAGGCCATTGTAATGGTATGCTTTCAGTCGTTTTACCACTGGCTTCCACACAAGACTAATAGTTTTATTCCTTTGCTCATCAAAGTCCTCTTGTTTGGGGTGTTCAAAATGCTGTCCGCATTCTCAGGGATGGTTTAAGAAAGGACCACTCCCTCCTCCTTGTAGTGGTGTAGTGTTTCACGGATTGTTATCGCAAAACGATCATCGTGTCTGTCTGTCACCTGTGGGTGGATGAAATATGCATGACTTGTCTTTTGACTCATGTCGCCCTGTCGTCTGTTCACACGTGTAAATTAAGCTGCATGCTTCTTGGTGTGTGTGTGTGGGGGGCGCTGGCTGTTGGCTCTGCTCTGCTGCTGGCTTATGCCACAACACAGATGGACCTCCTCTGGACTGCCTTTGTGTTGAGCTCACAATGAAGACGACCTCGGGGGGTCTTTGTCTGATGCCAAACAGATCTCTGATGGGGTTCAATAAAATGGTGCACAATTTAATTATTCAGAATTATGGATCAGACATCCATAAATGCATGTTACTGGATCCTCAAAATCTGCTACTCTAGAGGTGCGGGTCCCATATTCATAAAGTATAAGGAGTGGGAGTGCTGAACCAGGATCAGGTTTCCCCTGTCCATGTCCTAACCTTATCCATAATGAGCTAAAAAAGGTAAACTGATCCTAGATCAGCTGTCCTTTTCCTATTGATGTGCCTTTATGAATACAGGGGCCCTGACCAAAAGAACTGGGGATCTCGATTGTGTGTGGTCTTCACATTATTGTGCCTTCCCTCAACGAATCAGTATTAATCTGCATCAGGATTGGATGGACACCATCATGCCAGGGGCCAATCAGTGGGCCCATGCGTCCCAGTTGTTACTGACTGAAGGCCAGTGTTCTCAGCTTGTCTTGAGGGCTTGTCTCCGAGACATGGACAGTCATTGTGAGTATGTGCTCCACAGTCTGCCAAGATGTTCAACTACGCCGGCTGGAAAAAGACGTGTGACGCCCTGTTTGTCGTCTTCGCAGCGGTCTTCCTGGTCACCCGTCTGGTGGTCTTTCCAAACAAGTAAGACGTTGGCTTTAAAACGGTTCTAGTGGAAGAATAAAAATGTCTAGAATGCATCCATGTTTAGAATACGAGATAACCTGGGGGGCCTCGGATAGCGTAGCGGTCTAACGCACTCGCATTGACTGGTGCTTTGTGAGTGGGAGCTGCCTATTGCGGTTGCGGTTCGAAACCCGACTGTGCCAGACCGGACCTGGTCTGGAGCGGCTGTCATTTAGCTGTCCCGGGGGAAGGGGGAGGGTGAGCCGGCACAAGCTCGTCGACAAGCCCGAAGGGGGGCGAGTTCCGTCTCTGAACATCGCTGGCCTCTGGGAATTATCCTGATCTGGAGGAAGGGCAGCGAGTTTGTGGGGTGAATCAAAATAAATAGAAGGTATAATTGGCCAAATTTTTTTGTAAAGAAAGACTACAAGACAACCCATACCTGTTTAATGGAATCATTATGATCTGAATGGTACATCAGTGTCTGTGAATAGTCTGGAAGCGTGCATGGTGAATTTACATGTTAGGCTTTGGAGGACTTAACCTTTCAGTGCTTTACTGTTTGGTTCTCATTTCGCTCCCCATCTTCGACCTTCAGAGTAATCTACACAACCCTCGTCCTGATCTTGGACGTGTTCGACCCCTTCACCGGCTACTACATCTTCAACGCCATGCTGCTGGTCCTACAGGCGCTGCACATCTTCTGGGCCTGGCTGATCATCCGCATGCTCTACAAGTTTGTCTTCAAGGGCAAGGTGAGTACAGCTCGTCCACCAGGCTGCGGAGAACCGTGACTCTCGTGACAGGTGGGATTAAGGGACAGGAACAGGGACAGGGTCAGGAACGGACAGCTCTGGAACCTGAAGCAGAGGATTGCTGTGAAAGTGCTTCTTAAGATTTTTTGTTTCAGATTTTTTTCAGTTTTTCTCCCAATTTAGTAGCCAATTACACCCTCTCTTTTTCATGTCAATCCCTCCCTCATATTGTGAGTTTGCTGCCGTAGCCCTGTGACCGGCAATGACAAAGGCGATGTACCGCCTCCGGTGAGCCAGCACTCGCCAAGCCGTCGACCATAACTCCAGTACACACAGAGCCACTCCTATACGCAGCGATCTCATATCGGCTTCCCTCCCCCCTCCCTGGGGCGGACAGCCAATTGCCGCCCCCTAGTGGCTCTCCTGGCCAGAGCCGATACTGGTGGAATCAGTGTGAAAGCGCTTCTTTTCCCGTAGGTGGAACGCGACGAGCGCAGCGACGAGGAGAGCGAGGCTGAGGAGGAGGAGGAAGAGGAGATCGAGGAAGAGGAAGAGTACGATGACGAGGAAGAGCCTAGCTGGGAGCAAAGGAAAGGTGCTCTAAACTCCAAGCTGACGTCACTGGCAAACAACTGCGTCCTCAAAAACTTAACCAAACAGAGGAGCAATGCAATCAGCAGAAATCCCAAAGCCAGATAGTATTTTAGCCTCTACCGATGAGGTTAAACTGAAATAACATGCCGCCTTCTTCCTTTCTTAACAGAACACACAATGGTGATATATGAGCCATACACATGCTTATATGTTACTTCTATGAGGTGGTCCACTCACAGTTTCAGATGTACACGGTTGAGGTCATTATGGAAATGGTAACTTCCAAGATAATTATTTAATTTGGCCCTTCGACATACGATCAAGTTTCTTTACTTGCCCTGAACAACATTCACAACATGTTTTGGTGGTGATATGCTTTGTCAAGTATTTTAATTCTAGGCTTCTTATATATTTATCCTATCTGCAGTTTGTTTTAACAGAAGATGAATTGTATGCTGTGTGTCAAAATATGGAATGAACGAGTACAGTGAATATACCAGGGAGAATAATCTGTGCCTCAGTGTGGCATGTCCCTGCTGTGGTTTCTATTAAATGACTGAAAAGGGAACATGCCCTAGATTGCAGTGGTTCCCAAACTGTGCAGTGGGGTTGATGTACACAAAACACACATGGAAAAATTACCTTAATGTATATAATACACTTTCCATTAACAGTTTGACACAAGTCAAATGAAACACCACCCCTGTTAAACGTTCTGCGGTAGTTACAGTACACAGTTGTTTTGAAATATGCAACCACAACATTTTTTTGCAATTCAATATTTGAACGTCAAACATGGAATACGTCACACTCAGTAGCGTAGCCAGAAAAAGGCGGTGGTTGTGCGTCAGAAAAACTGGGTGTGCCACATTTAATTTTCTCTACAACAGAGTATAGGCGCCGCTAGACTGATGTGCACCTCCACATAAATATAACCATCCAGTACTCTCCATATAGGCTTGCCTACAACATAGCCAAAACATAAAAAGTGCTTTTGTCAGGCTCGGACACAGATTCAGGACTCAGTTGCAGACCAGGAAATCTCAAATGTTTTTTAAATTTATTGTTCAAGACGTACAGCAAGGTACAGTTCAACGAGTGCAGAAATAAGCTACACGTAGTCAGCAGAAACCGGTATAAAAACGAAGATCCGATCAAATCAAGACTGGAATCGGCAAGCTCAGAGGTGGAAACAATAATGGTCATTAACAGGAGATCAGAATAATACGGCACCAAAGCACTCGGAGTCAAAAACAAATGCATACACGGAAATTATCTATTAAACTGCTAAATGAACTCTGGGAGACTGGGAAAATATCTTTCAGAATTAATAGGGTCTAGAACAGTAACGTAGGCCTACGGATGACAGAAACGGAAAAAGACGCGTCTAAATAGGCCCTACACAGCAGGATAATCACGTTATTCACGTAACGAGGGAATCAACAAACGCACAAGAAAGTTTTATTGGTCAAAAATTATAAACTCATTTTACATAGATCTGGGCTAAGTAGGCTTATCAAATAAAACAAAATAATCGTACAATAGAATAGATAACATTGAACAAGACTATATAATCCACACCACATTCCCCCAAATTATATTAACATGAAACATTATTGGGACAGCCTATGTGCAAGTTTAAAGGGCAAACCGGCGTGGCTTAAATTAATTAAATAACCATAGGCCTTTAACACAAATTCAGAACTCCCTCGCTCACAGAGGGCCACGGCAGGCCAGACTAAAAAAAGGAAACCGTATTGGCCTACCTTATCGGCTCTAGGCTACACAAGGCGGAGTCGTCTGGGTTTTGAATTTAAGAGGTTCATAGCCCAATGTCATCGTAATCCAACGTGTCTGTGAACTAGTTCTCTTTCAAAAGACAAAAGTGTCAAGTTGTTCAAGTGTCCAGTCAACAAGACTCAACATTGATGATTTCAAGAGTGTCTGGATCCGATTTGTTGCGGATAAAATGTATGATTGCCCTTAAACAGGCAGTTAATAGCCTATTGGGGAAAATGTCTGCAGGGCTGCTATCGAGTAGGCTACTTCAATTAGTGAAGGGAAGTTCTCTCTATCAATATCCTGATCCAAAAAATGTTCATCCTCCTTCCTCCCGACGTGTTTTTTTAAGTAAACGGGTCAATGATAGCTAGCTGTTTATTTAGCCATAGTTGCACATCAGCCGCTACGGTCGTGAAAGTCAGACAAAACCATTGGTGCGAGTAGGTAGGCTACATAACGTGTCGTAGGCGTAACGACAGTCAACACACGCGAGAGAGGAAGTTATTTAATTATTATTATTAGGCGGCGGCCTATTATTAATAGGCTACATAATTCTAATGATTCCCAATACAAAACAATTCATTAGTGAAAATTAAACTAAAAAGAAAAAAGGCCTATAAAATATATATATTTTCAGGAATCTGAATGGGTGGGCCAGCTGTCAATCTGGCACACCCATGCAGGCACACCAATAGATCCGCCTTTGCACTGCACGTCCCCGTATGGTCGCCGACGATTTCCAGACTGGAGCGTGGAGGCGGACAGAAAAATCCCGTCTTTGCGTTTAACCATCTCATATTACAGTCAGGACTGTTAAAGCCGACGGACTCAGGATTTTGCGAAAAGATTATTGTGCGATTGCAAAATTAGTTGGGTGTGCCAGCTGCCTGTTTGGGTGGCACTGGCACACTACATATTAGTAAGGGGCGGGTCACTCTAAATTCATTCGCTCATTAAGTGGGTCGTGGGCTCAGAAGGTTTTGGAAAGGTCTGCTGTAACGCAACTCAAGGCTAAACAAGCAAAAATGTAGAGAGCGTACTTCCTTCCAGCCCCTCCTGTTCTGCAGCACTTGAACGCTTGTTAAGAAATGTAGGTTTGCCAATTCTGATGAGAAATATTCAGAGAGTTGCAAACATGACTGAGTATTACATGCCCTACCTCTTTATGAAATGTGTTCATGTTTAATTGTAAGCACATTTAGCAACAATATGAGTATACATAATACATGCAATTCAGGGGCCTTGGGTGGCGCAACGGTAAAAGCATTCCGCCCGGAATGCAAGTTGCCCACTGCAGCTGCGGTTCGAGTCCTGATTTTGTTTTTTTGGCTGTCTGCCCCAGGGGAAGGGGGGGAGGGAAAGCCGGCATGAGCTCGCCGAGAAGAGGTAAGGCGACCTGGTAAAACATAGTTGGGCGAGTCCAGCCTCGGAGGAGGCGGATCACTGCCTCGAGGTATTAGCTTGTCCCGTGGGGGTGGGGGCGAGTTCGTGGGGGAGGGTGAATCAAAAGAAATAGAGAGGGTATAATTGGCCACTAAATTGTGGGGGGAAGAATCTGAAACAAATTTTAGAAAAGAAAAAATAAATACATGCAATTTGTGCAAATGTTAATAAAGGGTAGTTAGTGCATGTATGCTCACCCTCCAAGGAAGAAAGTCGTCTACATTTTACAACTGTCCTGGTAGATGACCTTTGATATTTCAGTTGCTCTAACCATCAGAATCATCAACAATCCTGCCCTGCACCAGATCCCTGGAAGCAGCTCAATACAATTGCCTGTAAGCACTTGACTACCGAGCATGATTTGTGAACAGCCAGACTCGAGCAGTGTTTTATTGCTCCGTTTGGAACATGCAGGTGTACACGCTCTACAACCACAGAGTTCAGACTGTGATCTCGTATCGGAAATCCCTGTCAAGTCCAATATTTGAGTTAATAGCTATTTTTACAAACAGTTGGAACAGTTATTGGACCATTACCACGGTTGCTTATTGTTAAGGATATACATTTTAACCCACTTGTTCTTAAATCTGTTGTTGTGTAACACTATCATTATGTTTAACGGGTAGTTTTTAAGCTTTTGACGGTGTACCTATCGCATTTTTAACCGATTTGCCTTTCCTGTAAGGGCGATTTTAGATGTAAATAGCTCCCTCTAGTGAGAGCTAGGTGGACCTGCAATTTCTGCGAGTAAAAGTGCTGCTCAAGAATTTGAGGCTCCCCTACCCATGAAGTGGATGCATATAACACAGACCCAAACGTAGCTTGGCAGTGCTTGTAATATGGTGATACTGGCAATGTAATTTATTTTATATACACTTAATTGTTAACTTAATTGATCATGTACAATTATCAATTGAACCTTTACCAGTGAGCTTCGGTCTTCCATTTTACGCAGGTTGAAAATGGGCATGGTAGAGGGATGCCATTGTTCATTAAATATGTGCTTCAAGGGGTTAAATAGACTGTTTGTCTGGAATATCACTGTGTTGTATTGATGAAGTGAGTTGTGTTAGGAGAGACAAGGAGAAGTCCTCTGCTTTCATTTTCTCAGTGGTTCACAGAAATATGCGGAATATTGTTGCCTGGAGCACTTTCCTCTAACTGCTGTTTGTGGGACACAGTTATGAGTATACATGCTTTGCTATCCAAATTTGCTGTTAAACTTAGCTGTCCATTTTATGGCGGCTGCGATCTTTGGGCTGTATATATATATATATATTCTGGCTTTAATATTGCGGTTTAGTATTAATTGCTTACATGGTATAAACTCAAGATCACAGCATACGATAACTTTGTTCTCAATAAAATGTGCTTTGTACCTTGGCTCTCTGATACCCGTCTGAGCTGTAAAGTAAATGTAAAGGAAAATGTTCATGTGGCTTAAAATGAATAGTTTTTTATATTGTATTAATCTTTTTTTTCTTTTCAGATATTCACAATGCAAAAAATAGAGAATGTGAATGTCAAGTATGTACACGATTCACACTGAATGACTTGCTTCAAGGGTTATGGTTTCCTCTTCTAACTACAACTCTTATGTACTTACTGTACATTCGTACATAATATATTTTTCCCCATGGTCGAGTTTTCTATTCTTTATTGTAGCCAGACTTCTGTTACTTTTGATTTGATTGTGAATGAGACCAATATACATTTGAAAACACTAGATATTTAAAAGACAGTTATGACAATGATCCTGACACTAAGATATGATTTGTCTATGTCGTTATATATCATAAAGAGCACATTTTGCATGGATGTGTTGTGTTCTTTTTGTGGCCCATTTAATATTATTAATAAATACGTTTTGATTAACTTGATACATGGCTTTGTGTTGGTACAACCAGTATTGATACAACCAGAAATATTTTGTGCATAAAGACAATCACATGCATATACATATACAGTACTCTCCTAAATTATTTAAACCCTTGCAATGGCCATCTCTCTACTTGAACACAGTCTAAAATTTGTGGTTTGAATTTAAGAGGGGTGTCCACAAGTAAACCCCAAAGGATCTGAAGTGGATCTGTATGGAGGAACGGTCAAAGATCCCCCCCCAATATTCTCAACAATCTCATAAAACAGACTACATGCAGATTTATTTTTGTTGGACTTTATTCAAAACAATTATTAGGAGTGTGTAATTGTGACATCTGTTTTTGAAAAAAAAAACCTGTAAAATAATTTTTCTCTGAATAATTGTATTAGCATAAAGGAATATTTACCTGTCATTACCTGTATCGTTTATTTTAAACAGCCTTCTTTGCTCATCTTTATCAAGGGTTTGAATCATTCTGGAGGGTACTATGTATGTGTATATATATATATATATATATATATATATATATATATATATATAAACTGATACAAATTGCAGAGATGTTTAGCCATGACTGTTAACAACTGAGATAATCCACTTGTGAGGATGGATTTTCCAGGGTCCAGCGAGCCTTCTGGCCAATGACGAGTTCACATTTTACCCAGTGATTCGGAAGTGATCCTGACAGTGACACAACCACGGATTGGCACAGGACAGGGGATGTTGTCGTCCATTTCTATGCAGGTGTCAGTGTAAGGGTCCAGGAGCACCATGTTTGGGCGTGCCCTGTTACCTCTCCGCTCCCCTGAGAGATAGACCTGGCCGTTGGCAGTAGTGCAACCTGTGAAGAACTTCCTCTCCAGACACTCTTCTTCTAGTACCGTCCACTCATCCGTGGTCACGTCAAGGCGCAGCGCTTGACCCCCGAACAGATAGAGGGCGCCGTTGAGCTTGGTGGCGAGAAGGTCATACCTAGGAGTAAGATGACAGTTCTGTCACAGGACTGAAGCTTCCAGCCCTGGAGACTTGATCCAGATCGTTCTGCTGCATACCCTTAGTCACAACTGTCAGAAAGAGCTCTAAGGGAAAAACTGGTTGGGTCACCGTTTCCAACATGTTGTTCTGCCCCGAGTTGGTTCTCACGCTGTGCGAACAGACATCTGGAACTGATTTATTAAAAATGTGCAGCTCAAAGAAAACAACTCCCAACAGTGCCATGTGCCAATTTTTCTTTTGGGGGGGACGGGGGACTTCCGCACATGAAATGAACACCCTGCACAGTCTGAGCAAGCTGCAAAGGGAAAAGCAGCGTAAACAAAATACTTGCTTATAATCGCTCATACCTGTGCTCATAGTTGTACTCTATGCCAGTGTTTCTCAATCCATTCCTACAGGGCACACTGCGCTGCATGTTTTCATTCCAACCTCCACTTAATCATGCTCAAGTGATCATTAAAAGACGACCCATGCAGATGATAGGTTGGGAGCGGAAGTTGGAATTTAAAATTTCCAGGGCAGTGTGCCCTGTAGTATTGGATTGAGAAACACTGCTCTATGCATACATACCGTTCTGTGTGGCTCGGTAGGTAGAGCACGGCGTTGACAGCGCTTAGGTTGTGGGTTTGATTCCCACTGGGGCAACATACACTAAAAAATGCAGGCATTCACTACTGTAAGTCGCTCTGGATAAAAGCGTCTGCTAAATGGCGTATATATTTGTGTGTGGCAGTGTTAGCATAATGGTTAAGGAACTGGGCTTGTAATGCAAAGGTTGCAGGTTCGATTCCCAGGTGGAGCACTGCCGTTGTACCCTTGAGCAAGGTACTTAACCTGAATTGCTTCAGTAAAATATCCAGCTGTATAAATGGATTGTATGTAAAGGAATGTAAACTGTGTAAGTCGCTCTGGATAAAAGCGTCTGCTGAATGGCGTATATATTTGAGTACAGCTGTTTGCTAAAGGTGAGTCCATGCTAAGGGGCGGTGCCAGAGAGAGACGGTGAGGACACAAACTCCATACCTTGGGAGCGGGGAGTAGGAGACCACGTCCCATTGGTCCGTCTCCACCTGGTACCGCTGGATGCCAGCGTAGACCTCCCCGTTCTCGTCCAAGCCACAGGCAACGTAGATGCGGGGGCCCATAGCGACGACAGCCGCCCTCTCCACCGCTCGCACCATGGGGCTGCCGTTCTCCCAGCCCTCCGCGCCCACGGTCAGCCTCTCCACGTCCGCCACGGGCCCCTCGTCCATACTGCCGCCCAGGACGAACAGCTCACGCCCGAGCCCCACGGAGCAGTGGCTGTGCCGGGACTTCTGCAGGGCGGGCCAGTCCACCCAGTTGCCACACCGGCACTGGAACGCACGCACCCAGTCCACGCTGTACCACACCACCACGTCCAGGAAGTAACCCCCCGTCACCACCACGTTGTCCCCTGGGGGGGGAAGAGAAAGGCGGTTGAGGCTTGAGTCGCGTTGACAACAAAGGCTGAACCAGTCATTTGGGTCATGTAATGAAACACACTTGAGCACTCCTACATTTATAGTTTCTCATTTTTCCCCATTTTCTCCCAATTTGGTTGGCAATTATGCCCTCTATTTATCTCAATTCACCCTCCCCCACAAGTCTTCCTGTCCTCCGGGTAACGAGACAATTTTTCTGGGCCGGTAGACCCACCTCCACCAGAACCCGACCACCGCCCTTCCTGCTCCTCTGAACTTGTGCCGGCTCACCCTCCCCCTTCCCCCTGGGGCGGGCAGCCAAACGCCGCCCCCGATTGGGGCTAAAGACCAGGGCCGGTCTGGCAGAGACGGGTTTCAAACCGTGTCACTGATAGGCAGCCACACTCGTATTGGACCAGCCAAGATACTGCCGCCCTCTCTGTAGCTATTCTAGTGAATATATCGATTGTATGTGTAAGAATAAGTTGTTGGCTGCTGGGTGGCTCATCCTGTCAAGGCATGCTTAACTTGCGAACTGCAATGTGCAAAATAAACAGCAGCTAACATCACGTGTTTTCGGAGGACAGTACATGCTTGTCTGTGCTCTGCCGAATTGAAAGTGGCAGTTGTGCTGAGCATGGCTTAATTAGTATGATTGGGCATTCCAAACCGGGAGAAAAGGGGGGAAAAGCATTAAAAAAACAAAAAATTAAAAATAATAAGTTGTTACTCCAGTGGAGTGGAGTGGAGTGGAAATGAGGTAGCTCACACTAAGGGCCCATTACCTACTGCTGCCACAGCGTACTGCGTGAGATTCTTCCTCTTCAGGGGAGCGCAGGACCGCCACATCCCAGAGTTGGGATGGAACTGGTACAGGGCCTGCTTGTCCTGGTCATGGGGCCCGCCGAGCATGTACAGAGTCTCTCGGGCCCGGGTTCGAGGCACGGGCCGCGGCTCGGTCCAGCTGGCGGGCGGACTGGCGTCCAGCTTGCAGATGAGCTTGGCGCGAGCGTCCGCGCCCTTGACGCTGGTCAGCAGGTCACCGATGTAGGACAGGGAGAGGCACTCAGATCTCACCAGGCCCGCCAGCTCCACGAAGTCATCCTCGCGGCCGGGCTCGAAGCTGGCCCAGCGCAGGGCGACCTCAAACGCAAAGTCCTCGCGCGGCACGAGCAGGTCGTCGCTGGAGAGCAGGTCGGCCACGCTCTCCTTGGGCAGGTGCAGGAAGTCCTCCTCGCAAGCCAGGGCGGGCAGGTGGGCGAGAGCCACCTGGCGGGCGACCGCGTAGAGCTCCAGGCAGCCCAGTCGCCAGGCGTACGACATCATGCCCAGACAGTTGCTCAGGTGCAGCTCCCGCTCCAGGAACTTGCAGCACAGCAGCCTCGCCCGCTCCAGCTGGAGGTAGTCCGCCGTCTCCAGGATCGCCAGCACGTTGTCGCGGTCCAGACGCAGAGCGGAGCCCTGCGCGTGCTCCACCAGGACGCGGAACTCCCCCGGGCGCACGCCTTTGATCTCAATGTGACTCCTCGTGCTCTCTCGGCCTCCCCCGAAAAACAGGGCCCGGAAGTACAGGCTCAGGCCTGCCAGCTGTTGCCTGTTCACGAGGAAGCTCTCCCCGTCGACCTGAAGCACCGTGTCAGGCGACACTTCCCTCTGTAGCTCCTCAGACGTTACGCAGGCAGAGGCCAGCTCGCCCGGGCGCAACTCAGAAGACATTGTTGTGCTGAGATTGGACCTCTCGCACAGGCTATCCGCTGGCCATAGTCACGGTGTCCACCCCCTACTCCCCTGCCCCCACCCCCCCTCTGGCTCAAAACAAGCTGCTCTGGTGTATTTATATCCCCTCGCCTCACTTTCACAGTCACCAACTTAACAAGGATGCCTGCTTGGTTTTTACTAACATCTAAATATAACACTTGCAACTAACCTTTGCCAGCCTTCCACACTAAACACAAATCCAGCTGTCCTGGCCTGGCCTAGTCCTCTGAATATTAGCGTTCTTGTTCTAGTATTTTGTTTCATTGTGTGAATTGGCCCCTATTCACAAACTTGCAATCCGACAGCTAAATACACAATTTGCATACGAAATTGGATGGCAAATACTTACTACTGCTTGAACAGATGCCAAAATGCCAAATCATTGACATTTTGCATTGTTGGCTGAAAATTTGGAGGTCGGCCAGTGACATAACAGACTGCCAAATAGAATTTTGCACAATTAAAACATTTGCATAATAGCAAAATATATCATTAACCACCAATAATACAGACATGAAACTGGGTAGACATCCAAATTCAGGTATTTAATTTAAACATGGCTGCCAATAGCCAAATCATTTTCAGTTAAACGCAAGATGCTAATGCTAATTCTGTGTGGCTCTGAAGGTAGAGCATGGCGTTGGCTACGCTTAGGTTGTGGGTTCAATTCCCACTGGGACCACATATACTGAAAAAAAAGTATGCATTCACTATGCTTTGGATAAAAGCGTCTGCTAAATGGCATATATTATATTATAAAACTCATTCAACACGTGTAGGCTGAGGCCTTGGGACCCTATAACTCCATAGGAAATCATTCAAGGCTAACATCTTCATAGGTCACATGGTGCATCTGTATTTGTTTGGACTGTAGTCCCTCAACTCTGGCCTCATTTATATGCCCACAATATTTTAGTAACTTGGAGCACTTCTTTTCTGTTCATTTGGGCATTTTGCTTGTGTGTTTTGGCTGTCTTCACCTGTATGTTGATTTTAAATTATAAACCAGTTACTAAATTCCCACAAAGACTATCCATACAAAATCATTTAAATAATGGAATGTCACCCAAAACATTCATACAGTTTTTGTAAGTTTAATTTTATGACAAAAGAAACATTACCGACCTGTTTTTCCTACTAAAAAACTGGCTGTGCTGGGGCTTTCTTTACGATTCTACATTTTCAAAAAAAGGAGTCAGACCAGATTGTTTAAATTCTGTACAAGCCACTGCAGTGCAGTTATTTTCCAAAGGTATGCTGCAATATACAGTAAATCAGTAAACAACACAGCTAAATACAAAGTGGTTGAGGTTAATGTTATACAACGTCCTGTATGGACTGGTTTCGTCTCACCGGCCCCATCGCTTCAAATATCACACAGGTTCTTCTTTATGTATCAAATAACAAAAATACTAATATAGGGAGAGCAACCTATGATCTGTATTAACATTTATAACAAAAAACAACAACATTGGAGGAAGGGATGCACAGAACTAACAAGTTAATATACGAGTAGCCCACCACTCAAAAACAGTACAGTGGCACTGTCAGGTGTGGAATCCAGCTAAACACGTGCCCATCTGCACCCCCTACATTTCAGGATGTCCCAGAGACAGGACAGTCATAGTCAAACAGAACGGCTGGATTTTTTTTTGCTCCATTATTAAAGGGAATTTTGTTTCAGATTTTTCTCCCATTTTCTCCCAATTTGGTATCCAATTACACCCGCTATTTCATGTCAATCCCCCCCTAGAACTTGAGTTTGCTGCCATAGCCATGTGACCGGCGGTGTCGAAGGCGAAGCATCGTCTCTTTTGAGACGGCACTCGCCAAGCCGTCGACCGTAACCCGGTACTCCAGAGCCACTCCTGTGTGCAGCGAACATCCTGTCGGCTTCCGGGGAATCGAACCCGGTCACCGTGGCCAGCATCGAACGTTATAACCACTGCACCACGCTGTTCCATTTCTGAGAAGTGCCGTTCTCATATAGAGACACTCTTCAGGTTATGCAAACCTCAATTTACAGAAAATTCTACTTCAGAGACTGATTTTGTTCCATTTAATTTAATATTTTTTTAATTGCCCACCAAGTACGGACTTACGGAAAGCCTTCAGGAACATAACCCATGCATAACCCGAGGAGTATCTGGTATAACAGAATTGCAGATGTCCTTTCCTCCAATAAATCTGTGTTCCAAATCATAGGTTTATTTCCTCTTATTTTTTATCATCCGTTTTTCTTTTTTCCCCCTTTCCTTTTTACCAAACAATTTTTCTACATTCTTTTTTTTTTTTTTTTTTTTTTTTTTTTTTTTTAACAGAGGAAACTAAAAAGGTCTTTCACATGACTCTTGTCTCAAAGGAAGACAATAACCAAAAATCGAAGAAGAGTTCTTTGTGAGTGTGCAGGAAAGGCAGGAGGACCGGGCAGGGTGGCCCCCATTAGCCATCCTGCTGCTGGACGAAGGGGTTTGGGATGGCTTCCATGCCGTCGTGCGGGCAGATGAGCACCACAGACGTGCCTCGACACACCACCAGACCCAGCTGCCGAGTGTCCTCCGTCAACTTGTACTGATCATCTGGGTCTGCAGAGCGAGGGTCAAAGAGGAAGAGGGGTTCCCGATAGGTTCAGTTTAGTTTATGTGACATTTCACTTTAGTTCAGGACCCCTGGTGTGAAGGGTCGGCATGTGATTTAGCAGTTACCACAAGGTACTCTTGACTTTTAGGTTGTGGACTTGAATTTCAAGGTTGAACACTGCTGTTTAGCAAGGTAACGTTACCTAACTACAGTCTTTTAATCCAGTTTGAAATATAGGTAGCTAGCTGTATCAATTTAATTACAGTGCATGGTCAGATATGTATGCAATTCATTATAGAAGATACAAATTGTATGTATGGAATAAATTGCCGCTTTGAATGGTCAAAATAGAAAACCATAAGCG
The DNA here is from genome assembly GCA_029706075.1 of Aldrovandia affinis. Classification (NCBI taxonomy): domain Eukaryota; kingdom Metazoa; phylum Chordata; class Actinopteri; order Notacanthiformes; family Halosauridae; genus Aldrovandia; species Aldrovandia affinis. The sequence goes on along the minus strand of JAINUG010000206.1, from coordinate 129,521 downwards.
TAGCTTTTTACTTCAATTCCTTTCAGTAACATTACAACTGTTAGCTAGCGGTCCTCACCTCGCATGTACTCTATAGTTCCATCCAACACCAAGTTCAACAGAGGGTCAAACCCTTTCAGGACTCCGCTGGCTGTGGAGGCAAATACACGAGTTATCTTGTTAGAAAATGTATGACAACTAACTACATTCTGTAAACGCCAAGAACTACCAACATTAACGATAGCGGTCTTTGTTTGTAGACTAGCTAACGTTAGCTAGCTACCAGCATCACCACCACTGCCTTTGCCTAAGTTACCTTCTCGTCCTCCCTGAAATTTCACCCGGATGGTCTTATCGATGTATTTTGAAAGGTCGAAGATACTCTCCTTCTTCTTTTTCTCCTTGTCCTGAAATGTTGGAACAAATTTGAATTAAAACGTTAGCTAGAGAGGTATCAACACAACCACACATTAGCTAGCGTAAACCACGGAGGCTGAATTAAAGATCAACTCATAGCTAGCTAACCATAAGCAACGTGATTTAATTTCTAGCTATATATTAAGCACTCAGGTACTTAAAAACAGATCCTGCCAAAATATTCAAAACCTTTTTTTTTTTTAAATTAACAACAAAAACATGCATCGTTCACTGGACTTGCTAGCTAACTTACTCACCGCCATCTTTCAAATTTGACCGGCTAGCGATGCAGCAAAGCCCCTCCTTTCGACGTTACAACTTTGACCCTTTGAACCCTCTCATGCGCCAGCCAGCTCGCTAATAATCACGGCGATTATTCTGCACAGTTGGTCCCAAACAAATATGAACCAAAACAAAGCTATATTAGCATCCACCATTTTCACAAACTCAAAAGTAATTTAAAACATTTAAAACAAACTAACTGACAACCAATATTATTTTTGGATTAGTTCGCGATGACGTCCATGACTGACAGTTGTATAAACCAATAGGAGCACTCCTGCACGATTGTGTTTGGCCAATCAAGACTGTTGAGGGGCGGGAGGGGGAAAGAAATACATTATTTTTCTAACATGATTGATGTGAATGTTAACCACACACGATGCACTTCTCCAGGTTCTGGACCAAAAATTAACCAATGAAAGAAAATCACTGCAGAATGGGGGCGGGAGATCCCGAACAGCTGGCGGCTTGTGAGTGTGGGGGGCTGATTAACAATAATACAAAGCGGGCGTCATGAGGCACGCGATTGTTCTAATTTGGGGGGCTCTGTTGGCGGAACAGGTGAGTTCGTCAACACATACTCCGTTTCTCGCGAAGGTGCATGTGAAATTTCGCTGGCTACCCTAACCTTTAGGGTGTCTTTGTGAACGCGTTCCGTTAGCTGTAATGAATATGCCACCGAGTGGGGGCGCTAAGATGAGTCATAGGAAGGGGGCCTCAGACCCCCAGTTCAGTAAACCAAATGCCCCCGGTCGGGTTTTGATGCCTCGTGCATCAAAGCTAATTGCCGCAGCTACTACGTTCTGAATGTTGTTGTGCGTAGAAGGTGGTGTTGACTGAGTTACCTCGGCAAGCTATCCAATAATTGCTTATATTTCAGGTTGCTAGGTAGCTGTTGTACATTTTTTGTGTGTTAAATTGAATGATATACTGTGCTTGCAATGAACTGTCACGGTCTAACCTATTACAAATTATGGTGTTTATTTCAAGGGGAAAAAAATAGTTGGAAATGTATAACCCCTCTTGGGAGATAAAATCACACTACATCTGTGGAGTTGGGATGACTGAAATATGTATCCTTGTTTTGACAGGTGCTGGGGGAATATGGCATGGCACATTTCAGTAACAAGGCAAAGGCCAAGGGCAAAGATTACTGCATTTTCTTCAATTCACAGTGGGCACGTCTACCTCAGGACCTCAAAAAAGCGGTGAGCCGATCCTGTTGCTGCCTGCCATGCCATAAGAATAAACAAAATATTTCTTCCTTAGTCTGTGCACCACCACACACGACTTCTCATGCATTGATGACGCTTGTGGAAAAGAGCATACCTATCAGGTGTCCAGGGAGATATGTCATGCTGCCATGGATTATGTATATATTACTCCTGTGGGAGAAAAGTTATTGGAGAGGTTAGAACAGTTTACTTTATAAAAAAAAAATAAAAAATTAAAAAAGATCTGTTACAAAAACAAAAAGGTCCCGGCTTCAGGATTACTTTGGCTGCAGGTCTGTAAATCTTTGGCGAGTGCAGATCTTTCGAATTAAGAGGCGAATTAAATCAAAAGCGCTGACAATGAGATTCGAGCCAAGCCCGATGTGTTATCCGGGGGAAGAGTTGGCACAGATCTGACTCCAGCGCCGTCCTGCCTGTTCTTGCGCATAGCGCTGCGATGTCAATCGCACTAAGAACGGCTTTGAGCCCCTTCCAGATTGGCGCACGGCTATCGAATAAAAGCTCCAGTATCGGGGCAGCATGCTTGATTGTAGACCTTTTTGTAACTACCTGGAAATTCTGCGACCGGGTGAAAAATGAATCTACTGCGAAAGCGTTTGGCCACATAACAATAACAATGGCGAGCCCCCAAGCTTACTTAGCATACGATGTGGCTAAGCTAACATTCATTTACTACTGGACTTGTTTACAGCGTTGCAATATGACGGGATTCTATTTTGATGTCCGACTGTTATACGGGACAAGGAACGTCCCGTACAGGACGAGCCAAATTTGACGCAAAAACGGGACGTCCCGGCCAATACGGGACAGTTGGCAACCCTACTCCCATCTGTCGAGCGTGCGTTCGTGTCCACGTGTGCCCTCTGTCCCTCGGCGCGTGGAGCCTGCACCGTCTGCAAGAACAGCAACTAAAATACATACAAATGGGCTGTTCTAGACCCATCTTTGTCCAAATAAACAACTTCACACGTTCAGACTACATTACATTACAGGCATTTAGCAGACGCTCTTATCCAGAGCGATTTACAGTTTACATTTCTTTACAATCCATTTATACATTTATATTAACTGAAGCAATTCAGGTTAAGCACCTTGCTCAAGGGTGCAACGGCAGTGTCCCACCTGGGGATTGAACCTGCAACCTTAACGTTAGCCCAGCTCCCTAACCATTATACCACACTGTCTGCCAGACTATCTGCAAAGTGTCACTCTCGAGAACGAAAGGTACAATGAATTACCCGTGACCTCTGCTAAGAGGAAAGCCACAGCTTGCCTGTGGGGCAGGTGGATTTGGGGAAAAGCGTTGCTACATTTGAATTTTTATCAACTCTATAAATAAGTCTATCAAAAAAGTGCTTTCCTGTAGTGGTGTTTCCTGTTCATCCTCTTCCTCGTGTAATGATCAAGTCAACTTATCCCACAAGTGGGAAATTCATTTGGCAGAGCTTCAAAAGTACATAAAACACAGAGGCTAAAAACAGGTCACATGACATGCAGTGCATGGCGTACACGGCTCATCAGGAAAAAGTGAAAGAAGGCAGCAGGTTAAAAAGAGTATATACGATTATAAAATTAGAAGGATATCTAAAACTAGTAGAGAAATTAGTTGTTCTACTGTTGTTTTAGTAAAGTGCTTAATATGCTTATTGTGGAACTGAATGGCAGTGGGAATGAAAGAATCCTCTTCCTCCTGTGCTGATGTCTCAGTGTCGTCTTCTTCCTCCGAATGGCAGTGGGAATGAAAGAATCCTCTTCCTCCTGTACTGATGTCTTCCTGTTCATCCTCTTCCTCCTGTACTGATGTTTCCTGTTCATCCTCTTCCTCCTGTACTGATGTCCCCCTGTCGTCCTCTTCCTCCTGTACTGATGTCCCCCTGTCATCCTCTTCCTCCTGTACTGATGTCTCCTGTTCATCCTCTTCCTCCTGTACTGATGTTTCCTGTTCATCCTCTTCCTCCTGTACTGATGTCCCCCTGTCATCCTCTTCCTCCTGTACTGATGTCTCCTGTTCATCCTCTTCCTCCTGTACTGATGTCTCCCTGTCGTCCTCCTCCTCAGTCCCGGCTCCAGATCCACGACCTGACGGCCTCCGTGCTGTGCTCCTCCACCGAGGTTCCGGACGGGGGTTCTCCAACCAGATCGCCATGGTGCTCAGGGGCAACTGCACGTTCTACGAGAAAGTGAGACTGGCGCAGACCAACGGGGCCCGGGGTCTGCTGATCGTCAGCAAGGACAGGCTGGTGAGGGGTCAGAAACAGCGCACTGCCTTTTCCGAAAAACCTACAAAATAACCTCCCCCAAAGGGTGGCGGATAGTGTGGCGGTCTAACTCACCGTATCTTCCCTGCTCCGATACGGTGTGCGCTGCCTGTCAGGGATGCGGTTTGAAACCCGTCTCTACCAGACCGGCCCTGGTCATCAGCCCCAATCCGGCGGAATTTATTTGGCTGAGCCGGCTGGGGTCTGTCGTGAAGCACTTAAGTCTCGAAGGAAGTCGAGTTCGCTGTCCTCTGAGAATTAGAGAAGAGCGGCGGACTTGTGTGGGGCGGGTAAATCGAAATAAATAGAGGGTGTAATTGGGTACCAAATTGGGAGAAAAATGGGGAAAAAACGAACAAATAAAATACAATAAAATAAAAAAATAAAAAAAAATAAAAACTTTGCCATAATCACTGCGCTCTATCCACCGTAGACCCCGCCTGCAGGGAACAGGACCCAGTACGAGGAGATTGACATCCCTGTGGCCCTCCTCAGCTACGCAGACATGCTGGACATCAGCAGGGTAAGACGGGGCTCACGTGGCCATGGGATCACTTCCTGCTACACTTGACAATTTACGCATTTTAGCGGACGTTTTTAACCAAACAAACTTCCAGCAGCGCATTTGAAATGGCTAGAGAAGCCTCACTAGGGCCAGGGCCCCTCCGCTCCGCCTCCTCTGGCAAACTGACTGTCCCATCCCTCCGGGCGCCTGGCAGCCACTCCTCGCGGTCTCGTCTCTTCTCTGTCCTGACCCCTCAGTGGTGGAACGACCTTGCGATCTTCCGCGAGAGACTCAAAACCCACCTTTTCAGACTCCACTACCACTGAATTCTGTACATCTAACTAATTGTCATCACCACTGCCTACTTGCTCAACACTATGTATCCCTGCTTACTCAATTTAATAAAAACATTTTTAATTTAATTTTTACTAATCTTTTCCTTCCCAGTGTTACAGGTATGGTACGCAGCTGCCTGCAATGATGTCTATCGCTGTATTACTGCACTGATCTCTTGCGCGAACTATGATTGTTCCTACCATGTATTTATGCACATTTTGTAAGTTGCTCTGGATAAGAGCGTCTGCTAAATGCTTAAAATGTAAATGTAAAATGTAGGGCTACAGATCAGTAAAGCTACAGTCCGTCGTCGAGCGCCGTCACCGAGATGCGTGCTCCTAGACCTGTAAGACGAAGGGATAATGCTGTGACACCACTCTCTTGAAGAGCATCTCAATGTGTTTTTTTGTTGTTGTTTTTTTCTTTTGCTGCAGAAATTTGGGATGGGAGGAAACGTAGCCATGTATGCACCAAACGAGCCAGTCTTGGACTACAACATGGTGATCATCTTCCTCATGGCTGTGGGCACGGTGGCTGTCGGAAGCTACTGGGCTGGCAGCCGGGACATCAAAAAGTGAGTGTGAGGCTGGGGCTGCTCGTTACATAAGGAGAGTTTGGTTCGTGATTTACAATGCTGCTTTATATATAGAATGATTCATTGAACTGATTTCACTATGTACTATAATATAATATATAACGTATGCCATTTAGCTGACGCTTTTATTTACAGCAACTTACAGTAGTGAATGCATTCATTTTTCAGTATATGTGGCCCCAATGGGAATCGAACCCACAACCTAAGCATTGTCAGTGCCATGCTCTACCTACGGAGCCACACAGAGCCATGTGCTCAGGCGGTCCATTTTTTGATGGCTGTATAGTTTTTATAATTCCTTAAAAAAATATATTTTTTAGTAACCCTGTAAATAAAAGACCTAGGCCTTTATTCAAATGTTTAAAACCATTTGATGTAATTTGTCATGCCAGTTGTCACTTGGTTTATTGCTGGGCTGGTGTTGTGTTACACAGGAATACTGCCTCAAAGCTTGTTCACTTCTTATCAATAAATACCGGTCTCACCATGTTAAAAATAATTTAGCGTGTGAAAAACAGACGGCAGCTTTGATGAGTCATTCACACCCCGAGGGCACAGGACCTTCCTGTAATAGTATTGTTACAACGTTATTTCTCGTATTTACAATGTCTGATGTGGTAATGAAATGGAATGTTCTAGTAAAAATAGATGTTGTGGCTGTCGTGACATATAGATGTCATGTCATGGAAATCAGGGAATTTGATTTCCAGCCCTGTGGACTTCACAGCCATATTGAAATTTTATTGAAATGTCACTCTCTACATGAATTTTATAACAAATTATGCATCAGTTTGCATTTGGACTGAACGTGCTGTACGCAGACACAACTTGGCTCCTGCCTGCATGGTGCCGTATATTAAGTCTGCTGTTACATTATAGGATGTTGTTTGTTGTTGCCTGCACTTTGTGTCCAAGGTTACTACATTATTGCCAGCTGCAGACGTCAGAGGAAAGAGTTATGGCCTAGGGTTGAGTGATTGTGGTTGATGCGATGGTCGCCAGTGAGCACGCACCGCTTGGCTGCGGTCTGGTGCTGATGTGCTGTGTGGCCAGGCAGCCGCTCCTCGCGGTCTCGCCTCTTCTCTGTCCTGACCCCTCACCCCACTACCACTGACTCTGTACATTTTTACTAATTATCATCACCACTGCTTTCATGTGTAATACTGCATAAACTCTTCCTTCCCTGTGTTTCAGGTATGGTATGCAGCTGCCAACAATGATGTCTATTACTGTATCACTACACTGATCTCTTGCGCGGACTATGATTGATCTTACCATGCATTTATTTATTTATTATTTTTGCTATTTTTTTCCCACTTTTTAGTATCTAATTCCCTCTCCCTTTTTTTGTGCCAATTATCCCCTCCCTCATATGAGAACTCGCTGGCCTCCTTTGAGCTAGTGCCCGCCTAGGCTGAAGCCTGTCACTGACACAGGACCACTCATATATGCAGCGAGTCTTTCCTTCGGCTTTTTATCCCTCCCCCCAGGGGCAGACAGCCAATTGCCGCCCCCTAGTGGCACTCCCGGCCAGAGCCGAAAATGGTGCGACCAGTGGAATAAACCCCGAAACCGTGGCCAGCGTGTCGAATGCTTTTATCATGGGAGGCCCTTGATCTTACCATGTACATTTTACAGTTTACATTTTATTTTACATTTTAAGCATTTAGCAGACGCTCTTATCCAGAGCGACTTACAAGATGTGCATTAATACATGGTAGGAATGATGTAGGAACAATCATAGTTTGCGCAAGAGATCAGTGCAGTAATACAGTAATAGACATTGCAGGGCAGCTGCATACCATACCTGTAACACTGGGAAGGAAAAGGTTAGTAATTATTATTATTATTATTATTTTATTAAATTGAGTAAGTAGGGATACATAGTGTTGAGCAAGTGGGCAGTGGTGATGACAATTGGCTAGATGTACAGATTTCAGTGGTAGTGGAGTCTGAAAAGGTGGGTTTTGAGTCTCTTGCGGAAGATTGCAAGTGATTCCGTGGTCCTGACCGATTGCAGAAGGTTGTTCCACCACCGAGGGGTCAGGACAGAGAAGGGACGAGACCATGTATTAATGCACATGTTGTAAGTCGCTCTGCTGAATGTCTAAATGTAATGTGACCTCGCAGGCGCTACATGAAGCACAAGAGGGACGACAGCGGCGAGAAGCAGGACGAGGAGACTTTGGACGTCACGCCCATCATGATCTGCGTGTTCGTCGTCATGTGCTGCTCCATGCTGGTGCTGCTCTACTTTTTCTACGATCAGCTAGGTAACGGACAGCTTTTAAATGAATTAAAAAATGTATAATGATTGATTTGCCTTGCTTTAATTTAGATAGTGGATTATAAAAGAGAGTTATGCGGTGTGATGTGATGTGACGTCTGCTTCTCTCTCCCCTAGTGTACATGATCATAGGGATATTCTGCCTGGCGGCTTCCATCGGACTCTACAGCTGTCTGTGTCCGCTTGTCCGCAGAATCCCCTTTGGGAAGTGCAGGTGAGACTCTGACTGTACCCCACTGTCTTCCTCAGCCTTGTTTTTTAATTTTGTTTATGGTTTTTCCACCCAGTTTGGAAGCCAATTATACCCTCTATTTATTAAGATTAACCCTCCCCCACAAACTCGCCGCCCATCTCTACAGGGCAAGCTACTCTCCGAGGCCGGTGATGATCCGCCTCCTTAGGGACGGAACTCACCGACCCCCTTTCTGGAGACACCCTTACGCACTTCACAGCGGGTTTGTGCCGACCACCCTCCCCCCTCCCTCAGGAGCGGACAGCCATATGCCGCTCCTGATCAGGGCTAACAGCCAGGGCCGGTCTGGCAGAGACGGGTTTCGAGCTGATAGGCAGCTCACACTCATAGAGGACCAGCCAAATACAGGTGCGTTAGACCACTACGCTATCCGCCAGCCCCCTCACCCTTGTTTTAAATGTATTTTTTATTGTGATTGCATGCATGTGTGTCGCTGGCTGCCTTACCGTGTCTCCGCCCTGCGCAGGATCCCGGTGAACAACCTGCCGTACTGTCACAAGCGGCCCCAGGTGCGCATGATGGCGCTGTCTGTGTTCTGCGTGGGCGTCAGCCTCACCTGGGGAGTGTTCCGGAACGAGGACCAGTGAGCACGACCGCAGCCTCCGCACCTGAGCGAACATGGAGCACTTCTGTTTAGCCATTTCAGGAAATTAATTCAAATTCAAATTCGTTCATTGGAAAAATTGCCATAATATTCTGTGAGGTTTCTTCAGTTAACTAATTGAATTTCCTTCATTGACAACCAAACCCTGGGAGCATTCTATTAAACATTAGGTTATTAGAAAATGTATCTATATACAGTATGTTCTTTTTACATTTTAATATCGGTTGATTGGCCGTTCTACACTGCACATGCTTCCACGCTGAAAATGGTGACACATCATTTGTGTTTTTAGCACTGTTTAAGTGCTTATCTTGCTTTAGTACATGCCTGATTTGTGATGTTCACTGGTGCAGGTGGGCCTGGGTGCTACAGGATGCCTTAGGAATCGCCTTCTGCCTCTACATGCTAAAAACCATCAGACTGCCAACTTTTAAGGCAAGACCTTCCTTGGCAAACATCTCTTTCGAGACATTTTACATTTACAGCATTTAGCAGACGCTCTTATCCAGAGCGACTTACAAAAAGTGCATTTAAACATAGTAAGATTAATCATGGTTAGCTCAGTGCAGTAATACAGTGATAGACATCATTGGTGGCAACTCCATACCGTACCTGTAACACAGGGAAAGAAAAGTTAGTGTTTTTTTATTTATTTCTTACATTTTTAAACATGTAAACAGTAAGTGAGACAGAATTGTCAAACTGCTATGATCTGATCAGTCAGTCAAAGGACCACATGAATCATTGCATGCTGCGATCTGATATTCTTGTATGAGCATAAAGGTTTGGGGGGGGGGTGAAAGCTGATTGGTCTGGGGCATGGTAATGGGTTTGGGGGGGTGAAAGCTGATTGGTCTGGAGTGTGGTAATGGGTTTGGGGGGGTGAAAGCTGATTGGTCTGGGGTGTGGTAATGGGTTTGGGGGGGTGAAAGCTGATTGGTCTGGAGTGTGGTAATGGGTCTGGGGGGGTGAAAGCTGATTGGTCTGGGGTGTGGTAATGGGTTTGGGGGTGAAAGCTGATTGGTCTGGGGCGTGGTAATGGGTTTGGGGGGGTGAAAGCTGATTGGTCTGGGGTGTGGTAATGGGTTTGGGGGGGGGAAAGCTGATTGGTCTGGGGTGTGGTAATGGGTTTGGGGGGGAAAGCTGATTGGTCCGGGTAATGAGGTCATGCTGATGTCATCTCTTCCCCGGCAGGCCTGCACGTTGCTGTTGGTCGTACTCTTCGTCTACGACGTTTTCTTTGTGTTTATAACGCCACTCTTCACAAGCGTAAGTTCTTTTAAATCGTGTCTCTGTTCAAAATCGGGCAGTTTACCCCTGAGGACATTTTTCAGTACAATGAAGCTGTTTTCTGTCTAATTCCACAGCATGGGGAGAGTATTATGGTAGAGGTAGCAGCTGGGCCTTCAGATTCCTCTACTCAAGAAAAGGTACGTTGTCAGTTTCAGTATTCAAACCTCATCTCCAGTAGCCATCATGCAGTAGTTTTAAGAAATAAAAAGTCACAGCAGAAATGAGTTGCGTACAGAATGAATTTTCGTCTCAGTCTCTGACAGAATAGTAAAGACATAACTTCCTATTTGGCACTTTTTTTTCTTCTTCAATTTAAGACTAATTTCAAGGTATTGAACTATTTTGTGTGTATTATATTCTCAAATCAGTTTGACGGTATAATACAATCATTATCAGTTAAACTGTAGAGGTATATGATGCTGTCGTGTGAATAAGCTGAATACTGATTCAGAATTTCTGAGCGAGAAGTTGACATCGTTCCGTGTGACATAACAGCTTCCAATGGTGCTGAAAGTGCCCAGACTGAACTCCTCCCCCTTGGCCCTGTGTGACCGCCCCTTCTCTCTCCTGGGGTTTGGGGACATCTTGGTTCCAGGTAAGGTCACACAGTCTGGCATCCCCCATTATCTCCCACCACGAATTTCCCACAAGACCTCAGCTGTCGTTGGTGTCATAGATCACATTGTATATAATATATGCCATTTAGCAGATGCTTTTATCCAAATCGACTTTTTTGGATAGATTTTTCTGAATATGTGGTCCCAGTGGGACTCGAACCCACAACCTAAGCGTTGCCAACGCCGTGCTGTATATACTGAGCCACGCAGAACCACAGGAAGTGAGGGTATGATCAGTGCTAACTTCCTGTCTTGCTGTGTGTCCCCACAAGGCCTGCTGGTGGCCTACTGCCACAGGTTTGACATTGTGATGCACTCCTCGCGGATCTATTTTGTCGCCTGCACCATAGGTAAGTGTGCCGTTTTTTGGAGACCTTTCTCATTTCTTTAAATTTGCTTCAGATTTTTTCCCTGTTTGTCTTCAAATTTGGAACCCAATTATACCCTCTTTTTTTCGATTCGCCCTCCCCCCACCAACTCACCGCCCGTCACTACGGGGCAACTCATTCACAGAGGCCGGCGATGATTCGCCTCCTCCGAGACGGAATTTGCCAGTAGGCAACTTGCATTCCGGGCGAATGCTTTGACCCTCTTTCTCATTTCCCGACATCGGTGTAAACCAAAGGGTGTGTCGTGCTTGAGGTTCTTTGCAGCGATGATAATTGCGATGATAATTGCCTTTGGAAGAACGTGTGAGCTGAGAGTCTTTCTTAGCAGGTTAGACATTTTCCATATGAAAAATGAATGAAAAGTCCTTTAGGAACATCTTACGTGTGGTGAGATAATATAAAAATGATCAACAGTGTGCTTTTGAGAGGATTAAAAAAAAGATCGCCCCCACTAGTCACCATGCAAGTTTTATCAAATATCATAGCTATCAGATATACGCAGATATCAATAACTAGGTTGAAAAAGGGCAAAAACATTAAGTGTTTGTTCTTGCTATTTAAAAGAAAAAAAAAGAGCTCACCTCTCTTGAAGTTGATGAATGGTTTATCTGTACCGAAGCTCACGGTTTGCGCATCACTGCTGTCCTTTCTCTCCGCAGCATATGGGATCGGTCTTCTCATCACGTTTGTGGCCCTGGCTCTGATGCAAATGGGCCAGCCCGCCCTGCTGTACCTGGTGCCTTGCACTCTCCTCACATGCCTGGCGACAGCCCTGTGGCGCAGGGAACTGCCCATGTTCTGGACAGGAAGTGGCTTTGCGGTGAATACCAGTTTGATATGAGCGCCTTCGGAAAATTGCTAATGTTATTGAGAGTAGCTGAAATTAAAGTTGAGTAAAAAACCAAAAAAACGAAAGCATTCCAGTTCTGTTTTTTGCTTTAGCTTTCCTCCCGCTCTCTCTCTCTCTCTCTCTCTCTCTCTCTCTCTCTCTCTCTCTCTCTCTCTCTCTCTCTCTCTCTCTCTCTCTCCCTGTCCCTCTTTCTCTCTCTTTCTCTCTCCTACTGTTGAGCTTGCCTTATGTTGTGCGTTTTACTTTCTTCCAACTGTGAGGTGGCAACTGTTAACATTTCATTCTTCTATTGTAATTATCATTTTGTAATCCTTGAGAGAATGTACCTCGTCAGTGGGCTGGGGCTGGGGCTGGGGCTGGGGCTGGGGCTGGGGCTGGGGCTGGGGCTGGGGCTGGGGCTGGGGCTGGGGCTGGGGCTGGGGCTGGGGCTGGGGCTGGGGCTGGGGCTGGGGCTGGGGGAAGCACTCTTATTTATCCTTAATAAATCCTTAATCCTTAATAATGAAATCTAGGTCTCACGCCGCATTTCATTCTTCAGCTTGCTGCTCCTTGCTGGGGGGCTGGGGTCTTATTTTTAAAACTGTATGAATTACTTTGAGTTTTTCTTACAGAAGGAGGTGCCCCAGCCATCAGGCATGGCACTCGACTGTACTAAAGACACAGAACAGTCCAATGAAGATCCAGTGATCGACTGTACTAAGACCCCTGAAGAGAGCAGCCCAGTTATCTGCACTGACCCTGAAGATTCTGATGACACCTCAAGATCCAGTGATCGACTGTGCCAAAACACCAGAGCAGCCCACTGAGGATCCAGTGACCAATCCAAACCCACCACTGGGTGCAGAAGCCTCCAATCAGAGCAAGGCCCCTCCTCCGCCGCTTCAGGTGGCCACGCCCAAAGACGGGACCAGCAAACCCGAATAAGGACCGTAACATAGAATGCCAATTTCTTATTCAATTAACTTTTAATTTGATTTATTATTTGTGTGCACACTGGATATCAGTTGTACAACAGAGGGCATCAGTGGACTGCAACTTACAAAGATGCACTTGGTATTAAGGAAATGTGTATGTATATTAAATATATATATATATATATATATATTCTGCAATGGTAGAATAAGCCAATCCCATTGGTGTGGGCGATCAGGAAGGGCATTGCAGAAGTACTGGGCCTGGCCGGGACACACTCTCTCACACACACACACACACACACACACACACACACACACACACACACGCACACACACACACACACACACACACACACACACACTCACACACACACACCCTCACACACACACACACACACACACACGGAGCACAAAGACCACCAGACTTGCACGGCTTCAGGGTTTCCCCTTTGCATGATTCTGTGTCGTGGCCGGAGTCAGAACGGACGGAGCGGTGCTGTTATCTGTACACGCGCTTTCCCGGCTCCCTGCATCCCGCCCTGTTCCCCTCTGCCTCCGTTCTCACGGGTCACGGGTGTACTGGTGGCTCAGCAATAATCCCAGTGGAGCCGCGTACGACACGGTGTGACGGCCTCTCGCTCACAACAAAAAACCCTTTAACCTGAATTGGTGGTTTAACCTTTCCTTCTGTCAAAAACTGTAAAAAAAAAAAAATCAATTTCCTTCACGCTTTTATTTTGACACAAATAATCACGTCAGAGTTTGTGTCAAAATGCTACCTGTTTGTAGGTGAGCTGTCATACCTTTTAAAAACATATGGTGCTGTTATGTATTAGGAATCTGCGAACCAAAGGTATCGAGAGTATTATGATTTTTCAGTCTTGCTTACTTTTGAAATGCTGATCTCTCTTAAGCTTGCATGCTAATGTTTTCAAAATTAATAGTTACTATATGCTTACGGAGGTGTGACAGTCAAGACCCCATTTCTATGATCATAGAGAAAATGATGCCAGCAGATTTCGTGATGAGCTTATATCTGGCCTTATTCGTGTACATAGTGAGATTGAATGTGTATGTGCATATTCTGTTATGGTAATTGAGCACTTTATGTATGATGTGCTTAAGTATTGCTTGTTTGACATTTGAAACTGTATTTTTGATTCGGGAGACCGTAAGTACTGCTGGCATAGGCGTTGTGGATTGCTGTTATTGACCTGTTTGTCTTTGAAAGTCGGCAGGAACTGGGTTGTGAAATTTGCGCAGTTGTGAAAATGTTTGTATCTTTTCATTTGTCTTGACGCCGAGATTTGTACCAGCACTACTTGGACATTGTATGCCGTTTTGTTACACATAATTGAAAATACTGTATTCATATTTGGAATGTTCACCTTTAGAATTTCTGTGCTTTTCCATAATTCGTAATGGTATGAAGAAAAATCTGACAGCGTTTTGGCACAAAGTCCTGAGGAGGACCAGCCCGATCGAAACGGATGCTTTACGTCCATCTCTTCTCTTTAACGTTTGCATGTGGCGAAATATTATACGGGACGTGTAGACAGAACACCGCTTTTAAAGGAGTTCATGATTGTGACACTAGATGGCAGTATTTTTGTTTTGTCATTTCTGTCAAACATTCTGTCTACGAGTAGTCGTTACTGGTTTTAATAGGTGTACGTGGGCACAGAGAGAAAAAAGCTCAGATACATTAGACATTTTTGGCATTTAGCAGACGCTCTTATCCAGAGCGACTTACAAGATGTGCATTTATACATGGTAAGATTAAACATGGTTAGCGCAAGAGATCAGTGCAGTAATACAGCGATAGACATCATTGTTGGCAGCTGCATACTGTACCCTGTAACACAGGGAAGGAAAAGGTTTAACCTTTTTTTGGGGGCTGTCTTCAACATAGATGCGTATTACAAAATGCAGTATTGACCTGTAACATGTAAGCAGTGGTGATGACAAGTAGTTAAATGTACAGAGTCAGTGGTAGTGGAGTCTGAAGAGGTGGGTTTTGAGTCTCTTGCGGAAGATGGCCAGTGATTCCACAGATAGCGGAGGAAGATTAATTGCAGTGGTCAGTGTGCAGTTGGCTCAGCGTGGTCGGTAGAGTTAATGTGGAAAGCTTATAGACTTATGGAGTCCAGAGCCTTTAGTCCCCAGGTTGGCCAATTCATGGATTTCACTTTATATCATAGAGTCAGCCAGGATGGTTATTCCTCAACATCGATGTACATCGAGAATCAAGTACAATAAAGGAACAACTATTTAATGGTGGGAGTTTCCGTTTCCTTTTATTTTCTGTTGCTTTTGTGCTGGGCATACTTGATTTAAAAAATGTTTTAAAAAAATAAATATTTTTTTTTACACATTGAGTTTCTTTCATAGCGGAGGTTGAGCTTGATGAACAGACAAGATACTGATACCACATTCCTGAATCATGAGGTAGTGTCTCAGGAGACAGAACTATGAAACTGCTGATTAATTTCATCGTTGATCATTTCATTGCCGTCCTGTGAATACTAGGTGTGGCCTCCATGTGCCCGAGAAACGACTCTACAGTTTCAGTTTTTGGTTGTAAATGTTTTTAGTTCTATTCTCAGTGGGTTTTTTGTTTCATGTTTCTTCTGTTTGCAGTGTAAATGTATCGTGTGTTTATTTTCGCTGTAAAGCTGTCATTTTTTTATTACCTCTTCTGTTTCCAGTGTAAATGTGGAGTGGGGGTGGGGGGGGGGGGGTTTCAGAAGTGCAGCGCGAGGTCCGAGCTTCAGTGGCGGAGATGAACGCCCCTTTTCATTCGGCAGGAAGAGAGCCTTGTTGATTGCGATCTCTGGGCCGTTCTCTGCGGAGGCAGTAAGGAGTATATGAAGATTAGCGGTTCACGCCTCCCAGCACACTCACAAAGAGATGCTTGTGGCAAATAAACTGCATCTGCTTGCAATCTCTCAGTCGGGGGGCAATTATGAAAAATGCCTTTGTTGGGGTTCTTTGGGTAACCCCTTTTTACACTTAGATACCCCCAGGGCAGTACTTTTGAGTACGTCTCTGTGAATGATTCCCTAAAATGGAGACCTGATTCCCGGGTTCACACGAGGTAAAGAATTATAGGAGGAAAAAAAGTCTGGAATGTGGCCTGTCACGGTTGGCACCACAACGTACTCTGGTAATTTAATATTCCAGGTGTGGAATTATTATTTTAAAAACTGTCGTGGGGAGGGGGAGGGGTTGTGGGTGTTCAATTTAGAAATTTAATCAAAGGTGGTATGACTAACTTATTTGTATCACAAATCATTTGTTCTTTTTTACCTGCACGTTTTTAAGTGTGCCGAAGCTCGTTGATGTAGATTAGGTGACATAGTGGAAGTGGGCTGGGGGAGGGGGAAGGGGGGGCACCCAGTAACTGGAACTTCTAAGCATGATTTGGGGAGAGAAGAGAGAATGTAATCCTTGAAAAGTGGAAAATAGATCTGCACTGAGCAGAGAGCCTAAGGAATGAAGCCAAATGTTAATAGAATTCCAGAGCTGCCTTTTCCTAGAAGTAACGGTGGACCCTGTGTAGCTGTTATCATGCATTTTTACAGTTTCTTAGGCGGTGACATGTACTACTGGCCAATGTATTAAATATCTGTTGTAATATTTAAGAAACAGCAGGAAAAGGAAGAGTGGTGTTCATGAAAGCCAGCCCTGTACTCTTTCTAAACTTCTCAAAGGTTTTCAGCGAATTCAAAAGGGAATGTGACGTTGTTGTTTTTTTAGACATAATGGAGTTGTGTTATTACCCAGTTTTAATATGTTTAAAGCCATTTTAAACACGCTGAAAGAGATTGCGCATAGTTTTAACGAGCGTGTGAAGGATCAAAAAAAAAGGGTATTTTCTTTCTAAGGAGTTTCCCTTGTGAGATTTCAGGAGATCCATGCTGACTTTGCTGCTGTTTTAGATGTGTCTTTCAGCAGGGAGGGGCTGTGATGACACACTTTGCCTGAGATAACAGTCCACCCAATTATCAATAGGAGTTGATCTCCATGTTTTCTTATTTTGTTTACCTGAACTATGTTGGGGCACCTGTAGTCTTCTCAACCAAGTAATAGACAAACAAACTCATTTTACTCCTGAAGTTTAAGATGAAATTATTTCTGAGGTTCACATATAATGTGCCATCTACTTACATTTTTTTAATACATGTATATGTATCATTTCTGTGAGGTGACAAATTGCTTTGAAGGGATGCTGCAATTCTACATCTGTTAGGGGTCTTATTTCAACCTAATGCCAAATTAATGTCTTTTGTTTCACTTCTGTCAACCACCTGTTATTACAAAGTGCTATTAGTAGCCTACTTGAGAGACTGGTGCACATATGCACAATGTCATTTGTCATTTTTTGTTATTTATCATTCGTACATTTGACCTACAATCTTCGATTTCAATAATTCAATTAAAAAATAATGTATGTTTTCAAACTGTCGGATAAAATGGTAGCTGATTTTTTTTTTTAATCTTAAAGAAGCGTCGGTTTACAAACTCCATAATTTGGGCTCGCTTGTGTTTATTCGGGAATAAGGAAGTGGTGTTCTTTATTTAGAATGGGATACGGAAAGGTGGGAGGGGGGGCTCAAAGGATTTGTGAGGGCGGTTAGGAGATACCTGTGTCTGGCAACCTACACGCCCATCGACAGGTTGAACACATAATAGTGGCCTTGATATTTTCAGTAGCTGCTTAGAACCGCTTCTCTGTGCAGAAAGTTTGACTTCTCCAAAAGGATATTTTTGCGCTTTGTCGGAAATAAGAAATAGACGTCCATCAAGGGCAGGTGAGATTTTCATCTTTCTTATCGCGGTCTATATGATAGTAAAGTGTTTTAAATGCCTTTTATTTTTTACTAATACACTAATTTATAGTGTACTAAAACACCTTTATATGTGTATCTAAAAATGTAATAGGCTTCATTTCAATGCTGAATTTACACTATTTGACGCGTCTTGTGTTATGTTCTCAAACATTCATCTACAAGGTAAGTAATAACGTTCGGGAAGTGTGTAGAACTAGTGCTTTTAAACACTCTTGGTATCAAAAACGTATTTATTTTATGTATATTTTCGTTGAGCGTTAGTTTTAGTAGTAAGCATTGTACGTGTTTCGCTTGAAGGGGGCGTGCATCTTACTTTTTAAAAGTTAATGGGTTTACTGACTTTTGAACAGACAGTTGGGGATTGTGGTACCAGTGATATGAGCATTCGTTTATTTAATTTTTTTGAATTTGGAGGCCAGATTGCAACCAGCAAAGAAGCTTGAATAGGCTACTCATAACTTGGTACTATGCAGTTGAAGCGCTTGGCAGATAACGTGAAGAGTGTTATTACATCTCTACGCGTGTGTTGTTTGGATATGCCGAAGTAATTAACCCTTAATTAAGTACGTGATGATGTAACGAAGCACTTGTACGTTGAGCCAAGGACGTTTTACGGTCCATAAGGTTTTATGAACTTCACTGGTGCGACGGAGTGTGCGGTGACGTGTTGAAGGACCATTGATTGACTTCTTGAAAATTCGATCTGACCTTTCTCGCAAGACGAGCCGCACCCTATATTGTTGAATATGATTGTTGCCAGGAACATAACCCCCCCGCGGCGATGAAGTAGAGGATATGAAAGAGGAGATTATGCTTTGACTACACAACCAAAAATTTCTTTTTAAACATATCAGTGTCTGAGGGCTTTATAGTATCACTTTAGTTGATGCCTCAGTTCAATTTAGAAGCCACTATTTCGATAAGCGTATTTATATTTCATTTTACATTTACATTTTAAGCATTTCGCAGATGCTCTCATCCAGAGCATGCATAAATAGGAACAATCGTAGTTCGCGCAAGAGATCAGTGCAGTAATATTTCTTATTTATATTGTCTTCATACCTTACAGAGTCAGTATAATAGCATATGCAGAATATCCCGTGTTCTCTCTATTGGCAGAAACACAGCAGGTCTCCAAGTAGGGCCCTGTTCCCACGCCACCATGGAGGTGAAGAAGAATTTGGACAAATGGCCGCCAGCGGAACCTTCTGCGGCGAGCGGGGACTCTGTGTGCTGCCGGAGCATCATTCTGGCCTTCGTCCTGAGCTTCCTCCTCATCGGGGTCTTTGTGGGTCTGTTGATCGGTGGGTGAAGCAGGCTCTCTCCTCCTAAAAGTCTGTACGCCATTGGGGGCCACATATACTGAGAAATGTTATGCGTTCACTGCTGTAAGTCACTTTGGATAAAAGCGTCTGCTAAATGACGTATGTTGTATTATTGTTGTGCAGAGTTGTGACCAAGTCACTGTTACGCAAGTCATAAGTAAGTCTTAAGTCGTAACCTAAGAATTTCTAAACTTAGAAGTCCCAAGTTATGAGGGTAAGTCTCAAGTAAAGTCCCAAGTCACCGTGTTCAGGTCAAGTCAAGTCACAAGTCCCAAATTTCAGGTGTCAAGTCCTCAAGTCACATTCAAAACAAGTCTCTCGAGTCATCCAGCTCAAGTCCAAGTCTAGTCCCAAGTCATAGACATGCAAGTCTAAGTCAAGTCTCAAGTACTTTTATTTTTTTGTCAAGTCTGAAGTCATCAAAATTGTGACTCGAGTCACACTCGAGTCTAAGTCATGTGACTTGAGTGCACAACTCAAGTTATTATGCCATCCATGAGTAACTTCGGTTTTGAAAGACACAGAGGCCCCACGATCATCACACGACAGCAGAATCGCTCTCCTACACTGTTTCTTGGCATAGTTTTTTTTTGTAGCAAAGTTATGTTTCAGTTTTTATTTTTTTATCTTCAAGTATAGATTTACATTATCACAATGGTCTGTTAATGTTTCTCAGCGTACCTGGTGCAAGAAGAGCACTATTTCATGGAGACCGCGGAGCTCAGAGGCCTCCCGTACGACTCTGTGCTGCAGGATGACATGTCCTCACTGTCCATCGTGTTGTCCTCCACAATTAAGTCAAAGGTGGGTGTGGAGAACATTTGGTCCGTATACTTTGTCACCTCGTCCACTTCCATTACAACTCTGCCATTTTCAGTTTGAGCAATTATTTTTTTAAATTGGTTTATCCATTTGCTTTTTTTTCTTTGCGGTGTTGCATCTTTAATAAATTCTGATTGCATTATGCCAGAGTAAGCTCACAAGGATTAGTGGTAAAACCAAGCAGCCATACAACCCTGTGAACGTCTCATGTCAAACAGGTGAAGCTGAAAGGGGTTGGGCTTGAGTAGTGTATTTTGATGGGTGACCGACTGGTAAAACCAGGTTACTGCTTGAAATGGTGCTGAAGATCCACTAGGGGACGCTCCTTCCCTTGGAACGAGTTAAATTCAATGTGCCCAGTGCTGCAACGAGGACGTTGCTGGAGATGCTATATCGCGGATGAGGTGTTAAATCGAGGTTCTGGATTCGCTGCGGTCATCACAGTTCAGTTCATTGATTGTACGGTCCCTTGCTTTCTCTATGCTACCTTGATTCTCAAGGTTGTCGCTGCGAATGAGAATTAAGATTTACTTAGTGGTCACAGTTTGTTTGCCTATAGCCCTGTTTTGAGATTGGTTTAAAATAAGTGTGCAGTGTGCAGTGTGCAGTGTGTGTGTGTGGGTGCCTTATTTGAACTAGTACAACGTTTTAAGATGTATGTCTTTTAGCTACTCAATAGTGCCCCTTGGGCTTATATTTTAGGTATTTGAGAAAAGTGTAATTAACAATTTTAGGGTGAATGTTTTTTTATCATGTATTATATATATTATGTATTAACGTTTTTTATTATGTGTCATATATATTGTATTATATTATTATGTTCACATTTAAATAAACATAACTCAGCCATAGTTATCTCCTCATTGTACAGCTTTGTAATGCTTCATCTTTGTTTAAACGCGTTTGTTTATTATGAATGAATGGTTTGCATTGTTGAGAGACAGTTGAGATTCTAATGGAACACTTATTTCTGTCCACTTGCAGGTGAAACATGTCTTCATTGCCTCGTCCATAGCACCTCATTTTGTGGGCTGCAATATCATAGCCTTTGGGTAGGTGAACTTCATTTGTTGTCTATGTCGTCCCAGCAATCGCTTATGCAAACACATATTTTAAATTGCCATTGGACAGCTCTGAATATGGAAGGGTAAAAATGGTCAGACTCAATATCTAACGAAGTTTTTGTAAAGGTAAAAGCTAGATGAGGATGCATTTTTCTGACGGTTCTCTGTATAATTCCCTCTGCCATCCAAAATACAGGAAACTGCCAAAATAGAGGCAACACTTTGGGGGTTGGGGGGTGGTGGGGGGATACTGGACACCAGCCGTGGCACCCCCGATGAGCACTCGCGGTACTGCACTTTAGTAGAAAAATCCCTCATTGACTCAAGTGTTGCCTTTATCTTGGAAGTTGGTATGTGCTCAATGGTTGTTAAATGTATGAAACAGCTGAAGCGTTTGTTCAAATTACAGGAATATGAATGGCAACGTGCTGGCAACCTTCAGACTGATCTTCCGGGCGTCCAAGGCACAGAAGTACACTGATCACTTCATTCAGGACCTCCTGAGGGTGGGGCTGAATTCCCTGTTCCACGGGCGCCCCCTGGTGGTGCCAGACTTTGGGGAGATCAGCGCTATTGTCTTGCTGGGTACTGTGATCATAACTTTTTTAATGGGCCTAACTGCAGGCCCAGTGTTGAATATATAGGCCACAGGCTGTTGACAGAATCCATGGGTTGGGTTAAGGCCTCTCTGTATGTTAAAATCCATTCACAATCTTCATTGTCTAAAACAGATGTGTTTTGTGTCCTTTCTTCCTTCGCACCTTAACAGGCTCCAGTGGGAAATCGTTCTATTACATCGGAGACGAGACAGGTGAGAGTGTAGGTGTACGATTGGCGTTGGCTGTCACAATGGGGCTTGCAAAGGTACATTGAACTGACCCCTTACATCAATGTTCTTTCAGGCACCTGTCCCATTAACACCTTTTCCTGTGACAATGGAGAGTGTGTCACCAAGCCCAACCCTGAGTGTGACTTTGTCTCGGACTGCGCCGACGGCTCGGATGAAGCTCGCTGCAGTGAGTGTCTCTCCGATGACCTCGTTCACAGGGTCGCGAGCATCGAGAGCACGTGGCCTCCTGATCTAAGGAGGGCAAGGACCCAGATTTTATTGCAACCCTACTGTGATATGCGGTAGTGTAGTGTAATGGTTAGGGCACTGGACTTGTAACTCAGAGGTTGCAGGTTTGATTCCCAGGTGGGGGCACTGCCATTGTACCCTTGAGCAAGGTACTTAACCTGAATTGCTTCAGTAAACATATTCAGCTGTATAAATGGATTGTATGTTAAGAAATGTAAACTGTGCAAGTCGCTCTGGATAAGACCGTCTGCTAAATGCCTAAAATGTAAATGTAAAAATGTAATATATATTTTAATTACCACCAATTCTTGTGATTAGACTCCGTGAGTTAAAAAGATTTGGCGGCCATCACGCTCACCTGGCTTGTGGGTTAAAAAGATGTCTTGAATGTTACGTAAATGCCAATAAATCAATCAATTGTCATCAAAGTGGCTGGTAGACGGTTCGCACTCAACAATGAATTGTTGGTTGACGTAGAAGTGTTTTATTAACAAAAGTAAAAGTTTTAAAAAGTTGTCCCCTGTACTTTTACTTTTGTGAGCAAAACACTTTAGCATTAGACAAACGATTCATTTTTTGAGTGTGAGCCATCTACCAACCGTTTTGACGACGACTGATTTATTGGTGTTTATGCACCATTTCCTTGTTCTTTTATAAATAAAACACTTTAGAATCAAATAAATAATTCATTTTTATGTGAACTATTTAGTGTGAACTATCTAGCAGCCACTTCAACTCCTTAACAAAACACGTCATCCACTTCTCCAAAGTGAATGCGAGGCCAGGCTTCCTCTGTGGATATCCGTAAGAACAGAAGACCATTGCCACTGGGGGTAGGGAAGCCGATGCGAGTTCGCTGCGTATAGGAGTGGCCCTGTGCGTGCATACCGGAGTTACGGTGACGGCTTTGCGGGTTTTGGCTGAAAGGAGGCGGGGCCCAGCCGCATGTCACTGCCGGTCTCAGGACTATGGCAGCAAACTTGTAATATATGAGGGAGTGGGATAATTGACATTAAAAATTAGGGTACTAAAAACGGGGAGAAAAACAGAAGAAAAAAGAGAACAGAATACCAGAGTTGCGGTTTGTCCCGTGTTGGTAAACCTCTCCTCCTCTGTTGTTGTTGAAGATGTAAACCTCTCCTCCTCTCTTGTTGCTGAAGATGTAAACCTCTCCTCCTCTCTTGTTGTTGACCCTCAGCCTGTGGGACTCGCCCGACCATGAGCAGCCGGGTAGTGGGCGGGGACGACGCCCGGCACGGAGAGATCCCCTGGCAGGTCAGCCTGAGGCTACAGGGCCGGCACACCTGCGGAGCCTCCATCATCAGCAGCCGATGGCTGGTCAGCGCTGCCCACTGCTTTGAGAGGTAAAACAATCATATACAACAACACATGCCGTTTAGCAGACGCTTTTATCCAAAGCGACTTACAGGAGTGAACGCATACATTTTTCAGTATATTTTTGTACATTTTTCATTTTTCAGCCCAAGGTAGGGCATGGTGCTAACAACGCTTAGGTTGCGGGTTTGATTCCCATTGGGGGCACATATACTGAAAAATGTATGTGTTCACTACTGTAAATCGCTTTGGAAAAAATATGAAAAAAAAAAAATATATCATTCCGGTAAGTGTGCTCTCTAGGACTTTTATAACTATGGTAAATAACTGCCCCCCACATTGGATCCAAACCGTAGTTCCTGGGTCTAAAAGAGTGCTTTGTCCTTGACCTGCAGAGGTTTTGATTTGCACTTCTGTTCAGTTTTCATCGTCTTTTTCGGTTGTAATTAATGGATCGCGATCACCTCTGCGTGTCTTGTCTGGTACCTTTAAAAAAAAAAAAAAAAAAAAATTATCCAGCTCTTAGATACTCTCTGATGAAGGCCACGGCCGAACCGAATAAAGAATTGTTCGGTTGCGCCTCCTTTTTGACTTGATAATTATTATAATTGTATTTTATTAAAGATTTGGTTTCAGATTTTTCCCCATTTTTGTGCCCAATTATACCCTCTTTTTGTGTCAACTATCCCCCACTCACATTGTGAGTTTGCTGCCGTAGCCCTGAGACCAGCAGTGACAAAGGCGATGTACTGCATCCTCCGAGCTGGCACTCGCCAAGCCGTCAACTATAACTCCGGTACATATAGAGCCACTCTTATACGCAGCAAGCTCATGGCACTCCCGGCCAGAGCTGAACTGGCACGGCTGTGGAATCAAAACCCGGTTGTAGTGGGCAGCGTGCGTCCCAGTCAGACCCTCTTACTGCTACGCCACCTGGGAGGCCCATGATGATCATTTTTTGAGGCAGGAACTTATGCCTTTACGTCATTAAGAGACACCAGATATCACTGCCTCCCCCCGACTCTTTGCAGAGACAAGGACCCAAAGGAGTGGACAGCCCTGATCGGGGCAAATCTCGTTAACGGGCAAGAATCAGAGTCCAAGCTGATCAACATCAAGACCATCATCGTGTCCCCGGACTACAACACCATGACCACCGATAACGACGTGACGGTGCTGGAGCTGGAGACGCCCATCATGTTCAACGCCTACGTCCAGCCCGTGTGCCTGCCCTCCCCCGCCCACGTCTTCAGTCCCGGGCAGAAGTGCGTGGTGTCCGGCTGGGGAGCGCTCCATCAGTTCAACAGTGAGTGAGGGAGCGCAAAAGGTGTGGAAAAACACTGTACAATTTCTATTTTATAGGTCTGGAAATCAGAAGCATATACAGGTAACTGCCAAAATAAAGGCAGTACTTTGGTGACTCGACACACACACACACACACACACACACACGGCCGTGGCTCGGTCTATGAAAGCTCCAGGCGGGCAGTGGGGGGCTCATTGGAAAGGGGAGGGCCTTTTCAACTGGCCTATCTGCCAGTATTGCTCATGGCGCCCCCTCGATGGACACTCAAGGTACTGCACCTATTTAAAGGATCCCTGACATACTCAAGTGTTGCCTTTATTTTGGCAGTTACCTGTACATACCGACACATTTTACATTACATTTTAGGCATTCAGCAGACGCTCTTATCCAGATGACAGGTGGTGCTACACATGTCCTACACATGCCTGACCGTCTCTCACAATCACCGTGTCTTAACCTGCGCGTGTCGGATTCACTGTCCCGCCCGCTCATCGAGTCTCACGTCTGCGGGCAGGTGAGGTGCCGCCCGTCCTCCAGAAGGCGGTGGTGAAGATCATCGACTCCAAGACCTGCAACAAGTCGAGCGTTTACAGGGGGGGGGTCACCCGGAACATGATGTGCGCCGGCTTCCTGCAGGGCAAGGTGGACTCATGCCAGGTGAGGAGGGGGCAGGGACTGTGTGTGCAGTGGGATGGTAAGGCAGTGCTTTATTTTAACATTTGTTTCCGATTTTTTTCCCCATTTTTCTCCCAATTTAGTAGCCAATTATACCCTCTATTTCTTTCGATTCGCCCTCCCCCACAAGCCCAGCGCCCGTCACTATTACCCCGAGGCCGGCGATGATCCGTCTCCTCCGAGACAGAACTCACTGTCCCCCTTTCTGGAGACACTTATCAGCGAGCTTGTGGCAGCCCGCCCTCCCGCTGGGGCGGACAGCCAATCACAGACCCCGATTGGGGCTCTTGGCCAGGGCCGGCTGGGTTTTGAACTGCGGCTGCAATAGGCAACTTGCATTCCGGAGCGAATGCTTAGATCGTTGCGCTATCCGAGGCCCCACCGTAGTGCAGTGCTTTGTAACTGAAACGTAATACTTGTGTCTACCGCTAATGTAGGCTTTGGTTTTGTCCTGGAAAAGGGGGCAGTGTAACTCCCACCCCCTGAGACAGGAGTGAAACCTATAGGGGCGTGTGCAGAAAAACTATTTTCATCACTACAAATTAGCAGGAAAAATATCACCTTTGAATAATTGCCGTGGTGTTTATTTCAGAACTGCGTCGGGTCAGTATCACACACGACACGTGACAGTTGCACGACTGCGACAGTTATTTCTGACCGGCTGTTAAATTTACATCTGCCCTCACATGGCACACAAAAAATTCATTTTCAAACAAATGATGCGATTGTCCAATGTAAGACACGTTATTTAACTCATTGTTGCCATGAGTTTGGATAGACACACCCCCTCATACTGTTACACTGATGACACAGCCCCCATTGGCTATATGTGATCAATGTATGTGTTTATAAAAAAAAAAAAATAAAAAAGTAAGAATTTGTTTCAGATTTTTTCCCCCCAATTTGGAAGCCAATTCCAAATAACCAATAGCCAATACCCTCTATTTATTTCGATTATACGGGGCGAGCTACTCTCCGAGGCCAGCGATGATCCGCCTCCTTCGAGACGGAACTCACCGACCCCCTTTCTGGAGACACCCTTACCTGCTTCATGACAGGGTTCGTGCCGACCACCCTCCACCCTCCCTCAGGTGTGGACAGGACTTGAGTCTTTAGCTCAGCCGCCGCTGATCGGGGCTAGCGGTCTCTGGCAGAGACGGGTTTCGAACCGCGTTCCTGATGGGCAGCTTGTCAATGTGTGTGTTTCGTTGGGCGACAGGGCGACTCTGGAGGGCCGCTGGTGTGCGAGGAGGCTGCGGGACGGTTCTTCCTGGCAGGGGTGGTGAGCTGGGGCGTGGGCTGTGCCCAGATCAACAGGCCCGGGGTCTACTCCCGTGTCACCAGGCTCCGCGACTGGATCCTGAGCCACGTCGACCCCGACCTGGTGCACCATGCGCCGAACGCGCTCGCCGTGCCGACCGCCACCGCCACCGACGCCCGCTCCCGGTCGCTGATCTCGTTTCCCACACTTCCAGGTAATGAGTGTCATTTTAAAATGTTTTACATTTTAGGCATTTAGCAGATGCTCTTATCCAGAGCGACTTACACAGTTTACATTTCTTTACATACAATACATTTATACAGCTGGATATTTTACTGAAGCAATTCAGGTTAAGTACCTTTGCTCAAGGGTACAACAGCAGTGCCCCACCTGGGATTTGAACCAGCAACCTCTGAGTTACAAGCCCAGCTCCCTAACCATTACACTGCTGCCCTCATCAGAGTGACAGAGGAGTGTAAATGTTTTTGAGATGCCATGTTCTTCCACACTGAATAGCTGTCTAAGTGTATTGTTGTATGTGTTGTTGATTGTTGTATTGTCTGAACCTATTGTGATAATCCTATTGCTGCTACCCTGGCCAGGTCTCTCTTGAAAAATACATTTTAATCTCAATGAGACTTCCTGGCTAAATAAAGATTAAATAAACAAAATAAAGAAATCTGCTTCAACTAGAAGGAACTCAGAGCAGCCTGTTACCAAGCAATGCGATTCCACCAGCTTCCTGACTGTAAATGTGTGACATTGTACATATCATTACACATGGTTGCAACGAATAGGAAAAGGAGACTTTTAAAAGTCTTGCGTTTAGAGTTTATACTTCAATCAGTTCATAGTGTCTGAATCCACCTTGCGATAATGGTGCCGTGAATTCACATGTTCTGTTTCCCTGGCAGCTGCAAACTGCAGCGGCAACTACAAGTGTGACTCTACCACGTGCATCAGCAAGCTCAACCCTGAATGTGACGGGGTCATCGACTGCTCCAATGGTGCTGATGAAAAGAACTGTGGTAAGTGACATTTCTGCCACTGAATCAGTTTGACTGGCTGCGCAATCTTAATGTCCATTCACCAGAAAGCAGGAAGATCGATGCTTAAAATGCTTGGTGTGGGGGCCTCGGATAGTGTAGCGGTCTAACGCACTCGCATTGACTGGTGCTTCACGAGTGTGAGCTGCCTATTACAGCTGCGGTTTGAAACCCGACTGTGCTGGACCAGCCCTGACCTGAGAGCCCCAATCGGGAGCGGCGTTTGGCTGTCCATCCCAGGGGGAGGGGGAGGGTGAGCCGGCACGAGCTCACTGAGAAGCACGGAAGCGTGACTCCAGAAAGTGGGTGGGCAAGTTCCATGGAGATGGGTGGCGAGTTTGTGGGGGAGGGTGGGAAAAATCGGAAACTAATAATAATAATTTTATTTAAAGTCAGAAAATCATTGTGTGACGTCTGCATACCTCAGAGGTGCCCTCAACCAGCGAGAAGCAGTCCTAAAGTGTTCAGGACACAGTTGGCTCCTCATGAACCCCCTCTGTCTAGACTGTGGGAACCGCCCGGCCGTGAGCTCCCAGAAGATCGTGGGCGGGGTGAACGCGCGGAGGGGGGAGTGGCCGTGGATCGGCAGCCTGCAGTACCAGCGCTCGCACCGCTGCGGGGCCACACTCATACACCGCAAGTGGCTCCTGACCGCCGCCCACTGCTTCAATAGGTACACTTCCAACTCCCCAGCCCGACACCACGCACTTCTGCCCGGGACTGAAGACGTGGGCGGGGGAGGGCAAACACACGGGCTGGACGTAGGCGTTGAACATGATGGGCGTCTCCAGCTCCAGCACCGTCACGTCATTATCGGTGGTCATGGTGTTGTAGTCCGGGGACACAATGATGTTGATTAGCCTGGACTCTGATTCTTGCCCGTTAATGAGATTTGCCCCGATTAAGGCTGTCCACTCCTTTGGGTCCTTGTCTCTGCAAAGAGTCGGGGGGGAAGGCAGTGATATCTGGTATCTATTTATTTGACAGGGACAGTGCACAGCTGTACCAGAGTTGGCTATGAAGCTCATTTACATCTGTAGTCCCTGGGCAGTAAACAGAGAAAAAAATTATGTTAAGAAAATTCAGTTGAGTTGGTACTTTGTAGACTTAACTTACAGTGTACTCACCCTGGAAAATCAACACCTGCCTACCGCATGTAGCAATCACACATTCCGCTAAAAGAAGCATGTACGATCACATGAAATTGAAAGTATACATTTTAGTATATAGATTGTTTATAACTATTTTTAAAGATAATACCACATGTAACACAGCTGTGCATTACGTAGGCATGGGTCACACTGAAATTGAAACTCTTTCTGCTTGTGCTTGCTTTTCATGGCTGTCCATAGTATACCGGGGGGGATGTGTTGAGATTAAACATTTTCGGTAAAGGCGTTCGTCCGGAATGCAAGTTTCCCACTGTGGCCGAGGTTTGAAACCTGGCTGCGTCAGTCCGGCTCTGACCGGTGATTGGCTGACCGCCCCAGAGGGAGGGGGGAGGGAGAGCCGTCACGAGCTCAAAGCGCGAAAGGCGTCCCTGTACAGGAAAACCTGGCTTGAGGACGAGCGGTGGGCTCGTGGGGGGTAAATTGGAAGAAATAGAGGGTAAAATCGGCTACCGAAATGGGAGAAACACGGGGAAAAATCTGAAACAAATTTATTAAAAAGTCCACTTTGTTGTCTCACAGTGAGCCAATAAGAGCCTGGGCTCTGTTCCGGTCAAATGCCTGTAATCTAATGTAATGTAAAGTCCTCTCTATTAAACTCTGGTCCTAAATCTCACAGTGAGCCAAGCCCAGCGGGCTGGACAGTGAGCCTGGGCTCCATGTTCCGATCCAGGATCGGGCCCTGGTCATCCCCGTGCAGAGGGTCATCCTGCACCCCGGGTTCAACAGAACCAGCATGGACTTTGACGTGGCTCTGCTGGAGCTGTCGATCCCGGCCCAGCAGTCCTACACCATCCAGCCGGTCTGCCTGCCCTCCCCAGTGCACGGCTTCCCCAGGACGGCAGACTGCTACATCGCAGGCTGGGGGGCGCTGAGCGAGGGAGGTGAGCGGACCCCCCTACCGGACCCCTCCCAATACTCATAACCTGAGCCCTACCGTACCCCTCCCAATACTCATCACCTGAGTCATTTCAGATGCTGCATTCTTTTCCCCTTAACCTGGCTCTGTGTGGCTCAGTGGGTAGAGCATGGCATTGGACAGCGCTTAGGTTGTGGGTTCAATTCCCATTGGGACCACATATACTGAAAAATGTATGCATTCACTACTGTAAGTCGCTTTGGATAAAAACGTCTGCTAAATGGCGTATATTATATTCATATTTTGGATTTTATCATCATATATTCAAGCATATGAATGCAGCAAAACTACACACAGGTTCCTGGGGATGGTATAATGTGACAGCATGATGGAAAGCTCAAGAAAAAAAAAAAACGAATCATTTTCATGTCAGATCTCAATACTACATCTATACTGTATTACAACTGCTGAACTTTCAGCACTTGGTCTTATATAGGGCACTGCACTAAATCTGTCATCCCAAAAGATCTGCGTTACAGCATAATCACAGTGTCAGTTTGTTTGTTTTTTTGTGTTTTTTTTGCAATATAATAATCATCTTCTTTATAGACCCCACCCCCCATTTCCCTTCCCGTCTCTTTCCACACGTACCCAGACAGGTGTAGGAGTGATATTTAATTCCACATACATCCTGCCAAGTAATCTGATACCTGTTCCTTTACTACACACTGATTTGGCCTGCCTGGCTGTGTGTGCTCTCCGAGGGTGCAGTTTACCTGCTCAGCGTTTCCCCTCTCTCTCGCTCACACAGGCACACTGACCAGCGTCCTGCAGAAAGCTGCCGTCAGCATCATCGAGCAGCCAGAATGTGGGCGGGCCTACGGGGACGGGCTAATGGCCAGCATGATGTGTGCGGGCTCCCCGGAGGGCGGGAAGGACACATGCATGGTAAGAACTCCGTCTCCCGCCACCTCCCCCTCAACTAACGCAGTGCCTCCCTGTTGTTGACCTACTTTTGTCTTCTACGAGTGTGAGCTGCCTATCAGGGACGCGGTTCGAAACCCGGCTATGCCAGACCGGCCCTGGTTGTTTGAGGGGGAGGCATTTGGCTGTCCGCTCCTGAGGGGGGGAGGGGGGTTGGGGAGGGGTTATCGCCGTGAAGCACATTAAGGGTGTCTCCAGAAAGGGGGTCGGTGAGTTCCGTCTTGAAGGAGACGGATCATCGGCCTCGGAGAGTAGCTTGCCCCGTAGAGACAGGCGGTGAGTTCGTGGGGGAGGGTTAAACAAAATAAATAGAGGGTATAATTGGCTTCCAAATTGGGTAGAGAAAAATATTTATAAAAAAAACCTACTTTTGTGTCTGCCCGTGACATTTCAGCTTCTTCTCCACGCATCATGAATTTCTAGACCCTGCAATGACTTGCTTTGGAGCGATGGCCTTTTGGGTTTGTAATGAAAACCTGAAATAGTTGTATTTTCACAGAAATGCCTGTACTCTTATCCAACGATCCTTATCTTTTTCCAGTGTTCGTTTCTCCCCACCCCTGAAACCAGTGAGGCCTCCTCCTTAAGCTGATTGTGTAACTCGGTCAGCATCTTAAATGCACCACTGTCTCAGGGCTTCCCAATTCAAGTCTGTCCAAAAACGACCTTTCCTTTTGGCAAAGAGTGACTGTGGTCTCGCTGTGCTGCAGGGAGATTCGGGAGGACCGCTGACCTGCCGCGGGAACTCGGGCCAGTGGTTTGTGGCGGGGGTGACCAGCTGGGGCCGCGGCTGTGGCCGGATCGGCTTTCCGGGGGTCTACACACGAGTCACCGCCATCAGAGAGTGGATATCACAACACCTGCCCTTTTAAGGACAAACTGGAGAGAAAGAATCAGCCTTCGTTGCAGGTCACGTCCCATTAGACCGGTCCCCACCTTTAAACTGTGATTTTCTGCAGTCCACGGCATTTTTGTTTTTGTGGCTTACCGTGTGGATTTCACAGGGTCTACACAATATTCCTGCTAGAATGAGAAAATACCCTGGAGAACACTGCCAGCGGAGATCAGTGCCATTTGACACCAAGCAGGGGATTTTTAAAAGAAAAACTCTTGTGGTGTTTGCGCTCCCACTTCAGTTCTTGATTTTCAAAAGTGATTAAATGCTACAATGTAATACACTTGCCCTCCCCAAGTTTGGGTCACAAAACACAGGGTCATAGGTGGCACATCTCTGAAGGTTTGTGCAGCAAATCACCTGTGCCCACACTGTGGACAGGTGAGCCACATTGGCATATTCTAAAATAGTGGGGACCAAAAAAGCGTGGGCACAGCATACGACCAGGATTTTGGTGCATGTAGGAATTTCTCCATTCTTTTTTAATCAGCCAAACGAAAGTCTTCTGAGGTATTCTGGATATCTAGCGTTCCCAAAAGCAGCATCGATGCATAGAGAGTATTTATTTTACTGTATTTATTTATGCAAAATGCTGAAATGTCATGATAAAATTTGTAATTGTACATTTTGTTTGCTCCATGGGTCAAAAAAAAAAAAAAATCACACTGGACTCCATTGCATATCAGAATGTTGTTTCTAGCATACATTACCTCATCATACATGTAAAATAAAGTACACATCTTCAACTCAGAACTCAAGAGAAGAAAACGTAGAGGGATCCGCAGTTGCTCACGGCAGATAAAGCATGCGTCACTGTGTGTGTCATACGATTAAAGGTTTTGATCTTCAAATGCAAATACTGCAGGCGTTGTGGTTGCAAAATAAACGTGCCTTTATTCCACGGTCCATACAGCACTTTGCGATGTCATTCCCATCGTTTGTGGTCTCTCGTTTAAACATTGTCATTACACCACGGTTCTGAGGGTGCCATATCTTATTTCAGGGTCAGGAAGGGAGGGAGGGAGGTCATAGGCAAAGGCAATCACAACGTCGGAAAATACACAGTACAGGGTTTTAATGGGCTTAGATTTAAGAAGACGTTTGTAACTACAGAGTCAGAACTAGACCCCTGTCCTGAGGCACACCTTTCTTACTGCGTTCACAGATGGCATGGGGGGGGGGAGATTCCCAGAACAATGACATATCAAATACACAAAGCAAGCTGGTTCAAGTATCCAAGCCTTTAACCACAAACAATGGACACTCAGTAAACAGACTCTCCACTTTGGTTGACAGATAGTGTGACAAACGGAGAAAGAAAGAGAAACTAACGTGATAGTAACGCTTTGTTCCCCTGGTCTGTAAAACCACAAAGTTGTGCCTCAAAATTTACCCACGAATACAACTGGGTTTGTAGAGTAAAGAGTGTAAGATAAACCATTTCAGCTCTCCTCCCTCCCTCCCTCCCCCGAGGATACTAGCGTGTCCTCAATACACAGCCTGAGACTTAGAACAAGGCATGTACAGCCTCACATTCAGACAGCATGTAACAATGGGCGGACAAGTCCTGAGGGGTGCAAAACGATACATCATTACGGAACGGTCTAACAATTATCGACTCATTGTCATTTCCCTTCAGCTCCAAATGCGTCACAAGTTACAGCTAGTGTTCCGTTAAAGATATTCGAGAAAACAATATCAAAGAGTAAAAAGAATCCTTTTCTGGTGGGTAGAACCCGTCCTGCAGTTCTTCAGTCACTCTGCTTCTGGAAGAGTCCGCGTGTTGAGGGTTTGTAAGGCTACTCTGTCGGACATTTGATTTTTGCAGCTTTAGTGAAGAGCGTCTTTGCTATAGGGGGTTTCGCATGGCTGGGGGGGGAGAGTGTGATCATTAGATCCGCGCCCTTTCCCTCTGCAACCTGGAGTTGTACGCCCTGGAGACGGTGTTCCAGGCGTCCATGTACCGATCCATGCACATGGCGATGCATTTCTGTGTCATAACAAAATCAAAAACAGCGCCATGTCACAACGGGGTATAACATCAATCAACGAAATTTTGAGCGCATTATACAGATGTCACATAATTTTCCCGTGGGTGGATATGGATTCGTTACGAAGCAACGAATCCACTTCGTCGCAATGCACATGTAGCGAACTAACGTGACCTACAAACAACCATGATGTCGCTAGAAACCCACTGCGGTCAGCCTAGGCGACACAGGTTTACCTGTTCGGAGTTATCCAGTGTGCCTCCGGGTTTGCCGATGCACTTCTTGAAACATTTGTCTGTCATTCTCTGCAAAACAAAAACGACAGTTGAAAGATTAAAACGACACCACTGTTTAGCCAACTTGTGACGTTGTAGCAAGGGTTTCGTAAGTTGCTGCATTAACTTCGTACACGTAAATAATCAGTCACTTACACATTCTTCCATTTTGGCAATTCACCTTTCAGAACAAACGACCCATATGAATTCACATAATCGTAGCTAAAAGCTGTCACATTTGGCAGCAGTGCTAATTTGAAGAAAAAACTAACGTTCGACAAGTAGCGCAAGCTAGCCTTCAGGCCAGTCAGAACTGGCTAGTTATTTTAGTGATGAAATTGAACTTTCAGTACCACTAAGACTATAAAAAGTACAATTTAAGTACCGACAAATGCAGAACTAACGTTAATACATTTGCAAGCTAGTTTTAATGTTGGCGTGGCCCGGCTTTAGCATACGAGCATGCTAGAACGGTACTACTTCTTACCTGTAAGAGCTCCTGTGCGTTCGCCACTGCAATCTGTACTTTTACTTGTTCCATTATTGTCCCGGTGTCCATTTTACCGGACCCAGCGGCCGATGAAAAATCGGAACCGAAGCCGTCCATGTTAATAAGTATATTTCACAAAGCACAACACGGACAAAAACCTCAACCTAAAAGTCACACGTGATAATAGCCGCAGCAAGAAATTGCTCTATGTCCTTGAGAAGCGCCGGATATTCATTTTACGTAACTTCCTGTTGCAATGATGGGTGGGAAATGTTGTCATTTGTGTTTGAGCCTAACTAGAGGGTTGGGGTTATTTTCTCTTCGTCGATACAATCTTCTCTCCGTTGGTTCGTTGAAGAGAAAATATCATTCGACTTTGATTAACCCATAGGCCCAATGTAACATGAAAATCGGAAGAGTACACACTGTCAACAAAGACAAAAACCCACCCAAACGAAGTTATCTAATAAATATTGTTCTAGCAGGTGTAACTAGCCACCAAGTTTTATAAAACATCAGATATAGATATCAATAAATTGAAAAATGGTGAGGATTCCTTAGCAAGATATTACGTGTATGCACACATTTTACATTTCAAGACCCCTAGCGTGTCTTCATGTGAACATTAACAGTGCCCTCTAGAACAGTGTTTCTCAATCAATTTCTACAGGGCACACTGCCCTGCGTGTTTTCATTCATGCTCAAGTGATCATTCAGTGTTCGTTTTAATCATTCATTTGAATCATGCTCAAATGATCATTAACAGACGACCGATGCAGATGATAGGTTGGGAGCGGAGGTTGGAATTAAAATGTGTGCCCTGTAGGAATGGATTGAGAAACACTACTCTAGAAAATGCATAACTTTTAAATTGTTATTATTATTATGGTTGTTGTTGTTGTTGTTGGTGGTGGTGGTGGTGGTGAATAATGGTGTTGCGAATGATTTTATTTTTTCGAAAAATTTATTTTATGTATTTCCCTGTTTGGACACAGGGTGGCGCCATTTTGTAACATATTAGGAGGATTAAATCATGCACCGTCTAATTTCATGTTCATTATTACAGTCGCTTGTAACAGAGTATCACAGCATTATCATATTCATACTACGCCGATCATTCTTTCTCTATTCCCCACGGCCCCCCAAGTAAACACTGATATCAAATGAAATGGGCACAGCCAAAACTCCTGGACATGAGTCATCGTGTCATCATGTGACAGATTGGTCTACTGCACATCCTGGGCCCGCTCAGGGAGTTGAATGAAGCATGAGGCATCTTTTATCCTGCCTGGCAGGGTGCAGTCATGTCTGGTCTATTTGGTCATTGCAGGAGCACACTGGCGTTCAACACTGCCTGTTTAAAATGTTTCTATTCCCCATTTTCTCCCTATTTTTAGCCAATTATACCCTCTCTTTTTCATGTAAATTATTCCCACCCTTGTATGAAAGGTCACTGCCATAGTCCTGAGACCAGTAGTGGGCGCTGTACCGCCTCCTCCGAGTTAGCACCCGCCGCGGTCACTGTGACACACAGAACCACTCCTATACGCAGCGAGCTCATATCGGGTTCCCTTCCCCCTCCCTGGGGTGGACAGCCAATTGCTGCCCCCTAGTGGCACTCCCAGCCAGAGCCGAACTGGCGCGACCTAGGTGGACTCGAACCCCGGTCGCAGTGGACAGCGTCAAACGTTCTTACCGCTACACCACCCGGGAGGCCCTCAACACTGGCTTTTAACTTCAGTTCATGCCAGCCGAACCAATAAATCACATCGTCTTTTTCAATCACATTCTCATTGTCCCAATTGCAATACCCGCAACTGCGTGATGTCACACTGGGCACTGGTACCAGTCTAGATTGGTACAATTTCCTGGGCTGCCTGAGGTTTTTTGTACAAAATATACTCCATATTACCTTAATCTGCCTCCGGTTATTTGATGAGATCTGAAATAAAAGCGTCCTCCTTATTCTCTTTCATGGCTCTCTCAGCTCTTAGTTCCAACACCACCAGAGGCAACAGGAATTCGCAGCCTTGTGCCCGTAAGCCAAGCTGAGTGAAATTGACCAGCATGGCGAAATAGAAACACAAAGCAAAACTTCCATGAACTTTACCTTTGTGAGCCAGTCTGGCTCCAGGTCTACAATGGAAAACAAATACAATATCCCGATTGCCGGTAAACACAGTGCGAATGTCGTCATGACAAAACAAGTAGGTCTTTTTTTTTTTTTTTTTTTTTCAGGAACTAGCTTCTACAAAAAAATATATTTTGATATAAACTAATGTACCAATCACTGCATTGTATGCAGGTAGAATCCAGGTATTTTCCCCCTGGTCCGAGGAGAAGCGGTGACTCTCTCTATATTGTAAGCAGTCTGGAACAATGGAAGTCATGTGACTTACTGGCTGGCTGAACCGGAGAAGGTGCTGCCTGACATATAAGACCTTCGCTTTTCTCCTCACAAATAATCTGATGATTGATGAATGAGAGACAGGCATACATAATTGAACTTGTGCAGGTTGTACTTATGTAGTCCTTTGTTTGTTTTTATGCTCTGAATTCCGGGTCTCACTATTCAGAACATTGTTCAAATACAATAGCTGCCAAGTATGGCAACCCCAGAGGTGGCTTGAACGTGGTTATGGCTGTACACTGTGTTCAGTGATACTTCTCATGATAGTCAACATTAGAGGTGCAGGACATAATCAATAGAGCGGTCCCATCGGAGGTAAAACAAATATAAAACCTGGCTAGTAGGTTAAAGCCTTACAAAAAACTAGTGGAGCTTTGAGAGGTTGAAATAGGGCTTAACATTGTATTCATTCATGTGATTAACAAGTGTGTTAACTCTGGTGCGGCCGGTGGAATCGAACCCCCGGTTGCAATGGCCAGCGTCGAACATTGTAACCACTAAACCAGCCAGGAGGCCGGCAAATACATTTTTAACTAAATTAAGTGAATGCATTTATCTTTTGTGATAATTTGTGGAAATATACAGTGTTTTTCGGGGGGGAATCTTGGAGCCTCCTACATTTACGTTTACATTTACATTTGAGGCATTTAGCAGACGCTCTAATCCAGAGTGATTTACACAGTTTACATTTCTTCACATACAATCCATTTATACAGCTGGATATTTTACTGAAGCAATTCAGGTGAAGTACTTTGCTCAAGAGTACAACAGCAGTGCCCCACCTGGGAATTGAACCTGCAATCTCTTGAGTTACAAGCCCAGTTCCTTGACCATTACACTACACTGCCACCATTACACTACACTGCCAGCTCCTTCGCTGTGTATTACGGGACGAGGCGATAACGTCCCCACCGCCACAGGGTCACAGAGAGCACTGACCGCCTGCAAAACAAGCGTTGCAGGACGCCTTTCATCTCCGCGCGATGGCGGCTGGTGAGACTGCGTGCGACGGGATGGGGCAGCAGACACAGCGAGAGCACTGTTTGAACCCGGCCGCTGGGACCTTTGTTACAGTGGCATGTGAAGAGATAGTGGGGGGGGGGGGCTGTACAGCGGCTGAGAGTAATTAATGATCAGCCAGTCTCCCATGTAAAGGCGCCCATATGTTCTGGGCTGCACTGGAATAATGCCATTCACAGGAAGGAGGGGTAGAGAGGGGGGTAAAGTACAGGAGAATGAATGAAGATTGGATTCAAATGATGCCTCTGTTATTTCTGTCCATACTGATCCATGAGTCGTTCTGGAAGGCTTCGGGGGAGGAGCCTAAAGAATGAGGCCTTACTGGACACAATAGTATTGAAATCCAGGAGCAGCACAAGTATGTCTCATATCCTTAATGTTCAGGCTACGTTTAGTTTTTTAAGTGTCCAGGGGACAAACCATGCTTTAGAAAATTACCTTTCTGCTTAAGTTACATTTGCTTGCTGTCTTAGTACACAAAAAGATCACGTGGACATACGTTTTTTGAAATACCACAGAGAGTACAAAGTACAACCTGAATTGCCCGGCAAATCATTATAAAGAAGGCCCTCCTAACAGCGCTTCCCATAATCTTCAAAAGCAGCTGGCCGCTGAGTGAGAAAGCAAGAGGAAGGAAACTCGAGACCCCGGCCTATCGGCTCCGGCCAGCTGGTGTTGAATTGAACTCCCATCTCTCTTTTGAAGATCAATGAGGTGGACAGATAGTCGCTCGATTAAGCCCCCCGCCGACGCACCCAAAGTCGGGCTTGGCTGTTCAGAGACTGCCGTGGAACAGGGCTTTTCATTAAGGGCTCTCTCCCACTGCCTGCAGTCTGGAGGAACCATGCATGATCAACCCAGCTGCGCCCACACAGAGTCCCAGAGGATCGTTTTTGAGCTCCCAACCCTGCAGCTCAATACACAAACACATGGTATCCATTTCACCTTCGTACTGGGGGCTGCACACTAAACACGTACTAAACACCTACACATACATCTCATACGTTGAAAATGACCGTAGAACAAGAACTCAAATCACTGTTTGGAATTATGTCATACTAATGCATTAACCCCAAAACCCCATATATTCACATTTACTGATGTTCCTCAGTTCATATAATCAGCATAAATATGTGGTTGCTTGTGATGTGCTCTGTGATCAGTATGCCAAATGTGTGTTTCTGATTACGCACAAATTTGTTAAGTGGACCTTGTTACAAAGGCGTAGCACTCTGACTTCCCCAGCTACGTCTATCGTGCATGTCTATTTATTTCAATTAAACGCTCAGAAGTAAGGTGGGGAGGGAGACGTGCCAGAGTAAGTAGCCTGGCGACAGGAAACTTGGCAGGCGGGGGAGTCGGGATGGTCGGAGTTTAAGGGTCTGGCTGGTTCAGTTTCACTGGCCCCTGCCAAGTTCCATCCACTTTTGTGCTGCAGTCATCCCCCTCCACCCTCCCTCCCCTGTCTGCAACAAAATGGCATGCCTGGCTCAAAAGAAGGGCCCTCTTAAATCGTGTGCCACCGTCGAATCCGCCTGCCAGTCGCCAGAGAACCCAGAGGTATGCTTTTCCTTTTCGAGATGCAATTATTTCCAAGTGTTTTATAGAACCACGAAAGCTGCTTCCAAATAATAAAACACAGAGCGTGATGCAGACAAAACGGCCAAAGACTACATGTGGAATTTGACCACCCACTTTACTTTTATGGCTGTAAAGCCCTGTGGCCTGCTATTACATTAATTCCCGTCGGAATGAGGTCCCAATACCAAGAGTTGTGGAGGAGGGATTTTGGACCATGGCTCTTTTGTTTTGCCCCTAGGTGGAAATATCTTCCCCCTGCTGTCGTTACAGTAACTAAACACTGAACTTGTTGTCCTGTTACTTTGAACCAAATGGGTGTTTTGCTCTGCATCATATCGTTTGATATGGCCACCCAACACAGCTATTCCGCGACCTTCCAAACTTGATTTTAGTCAGCACGTTTTTTTGTATTAACTTCCAAAAACTTGTAAAAATGATTGTTAAATGGAGTTGATACCCGATTCACGTTTGAAGAAACTATCTACCTACTAGGTCAGTATAGGAGAGAGCTCTCCCATCTTCCCCGACTTTCATAAGAAATGTTTTCCTGCAGCACCTTTGGTCAGTTAAATTATAAATGGATTACTATCCCACATTCCCGCCAAATAACAGCGTAGAAATTAAATGACCGTTAATTAACGGAAGGCTGATGAAGCTTCTATTGAATATACGTAGCTATCGATACTCAACGATAAATTAAGCACACGATTATAGGTTTTTTCTTCTTAAATACAAAATCCTATCGCCTTGCCCTTGCGCAAAAACAGATGCACAACTTTAATGTGGCGGAAAGTATAGTAAAAAAACAAAAAAACAGGGTTGTTGTGACTTTATTCTCCCGTCCATGTTTCTTTCCTGGTCGACGATTGGAAGCGGATCCGTGGAGGAGGAGCTCTCCCGATAGACGAGTCCTTACGGGACATGTCCCGATCATGTTGCCTGCGCCCGATCCAACGTGCGCAGTTTGGCACCGTCGTGAGAAGTGTATTTTAGAGAGAGAGAGAGAGAAAGGTGAGGATCGCAGAACAGATGGGTCGCCGTTATTTCTGTTTATCCATTGGACGTGACAGGACGCCGACTTGACTCCCCGCTGTGACCCAAAAAGAAAAGTATCTGGGACGTATTTTTAAAGAAAGTTGTGCGGTTCGCCACTGGCGCCGAGTTTCTTCAACCTGCGCAACTTTGAACCTTTGTGCCAGGAGAGAAATCAACTCTTTCAGGTGAGGACGACTTCATTAGTTTAACGAAACGGACCAACTTCGCCAAAACGGACCAACTTCCCTAGCTAATGCGTGTCTGTTAAAAATAACGACTTTTGTGCTAAACTTAGCTAACTAGCTATCTAAAATCACAACCGATCGCTAACTTTACCGATGTAAAAAAACAAACCCATGGAAGTTGGTTGCTGACCAGCTAGATCGTATAGCTGTCTATCTAACGAACAATTCTAGATTAGGATGTTGGCTAGAAAACTAAGCGGGTCTAAATTTGGCTTGCGAGCAAAACCGAAGAGCACAAAACACACAGAACATGGTTTAAATTAGCGACATAAAAGGAATTGGCTAGCTTTCGTGCTAGCTCGCTAACGTTAGATTTCATGCGGTGTCAGGACCGATTCTAATCTTGTTGACGGTTTGTTTCGCCGCACAAGGTCTTAATTAACAACTTTTTTGGCAGCGCTCGGCATTATAGATGTATGCTTTTAATTGGGCGTTTTTAATAACATCCAAACAACAGGAGGCTGTAATGTTAGTCGGCTAACCAGAAATAAAGGAACAATCACTTTTACATTTTTAACCAAAGGTATAAACCCTTTAACAACACTACTCTTCCAAATATCTCTCACCAGCTGTTGTTAGTCGGTGCAGTACGTTATTT
This sequence comes from Aldrovandia affinis, assembly GCA_029706075.1. Classification (NCBI taxonomy): domain Eukaryota; kingdom Metazoa; phylum Chordata; class Actinopteri; order Notacanthiformes; family Halosauridae; genus Aldrovandia; species Aldrovandia affinis. The sequence continues at coordinate 88,390 of JAINUG010000206.1, read as the reverse complement.
AAATAATGCACTAAACTGTAACTCTTGGCTAGCTATAGATTGTAAAATGATAACATTTAACTAAAATGTATGATCGTCTTGCATTTGCAAGCCAACACATTTGGTTACAGAGATACGCGACAGTGTAGCGTTAGTGAATCTCACGAGCTCATCGGCGCTGTCATTCGCTCGCTCTAATTTAACAGACTACTGAAATGTGGACAGGAGAATAGATGTACAATTCTGCTCTATCCTCATTTTCTTGGTGTAAGAGTGAAACCGAATGGCAAAGTTTTGCCGTGAGTGGTGTAAGAATGAAACAGAATGGAAAAAAAAATATTTTAGTTGCCTAAAGATGTGTTAAATTTCTCCGACCACAAAGGATTTTGAAAGAGCAATTTACACCCAATGTGTCATGTTCAATAGTCAGACCCAAGGGCCAGCGGTGCCGTGTTTGCAAATCTATGAATCATTGGAATGCAACTTGAGAAGGAAAGGAAATGGTCTATACACACCCGTGTGTTTAATTGTGTGATTGTCGTTACTCATTCGTGATCCTACTTCAAAGGAATAATACAAAAAGTACCGTGCTTCTATGCAGGTGGAGATGAATAACCGGACTGCCTTTACCGGGGCAATGCAGAATAATTAGGAAACAATCGTGTCAGCTGTTCCCTTCATATAGTCTAGGTCATATAAGTTAGTCTTTAAACGTCTGTAAACCACGGCGCTGTGGGCGTTTAACACTCCGCTTGCCTGCTTTGACAGTTGCTATCTTTGTTTCGTTACCATGTTATCTTTAAGTCCAGAGTTCATTTCCACAGTAACACATGTTGAATAGTCTTCCTTTTTACATACAATTCCTATCAAACGCCAGATTGGGGGCGTCAGTTGGCCAGCATGTTTTCAGATTCCTGCAAGCTTGTCGTTTTAAGAGGGAAAACATCAAAATAAAATAGAGCTGGTTCTTTGTTCTGAAGACTATTTTTTGTCAGGCCAGAGAAAGGTGGTCATGACTTAATTCAGAGGAATGATACAGGTAATATTTTGCAGATAAAGACTTAATTCAGAGGAATGATACAGGTAATATTTTGCAGATAAAGACTTAATTCAGAGGAATGATACAGGTTATTTTTGCAGATAAGGACTTAATTCAGAGGAATGATACAGGTTATTTTGTTTCCCCCCCCGTGCAGATAAAGATGTCCGTGAGCAACCACGAGAACCGAAAGTCGAGGTCGAGCTCCGGTTCGATGAACATCCAGCTCTTCCACAAGGCGTCCCACGCCGACAGCCTGCTGACGCAGCTCAACCTGCTGCGCAAGCGGCGCGCGTTCACCGACGTGCTGCTGCGCGCGGGCCACCGCGCCTTCCCCTGCCACCGCGCCGTGCTCGCCTCCTGCAGCCGCTACTTCGAGGCCATGTTCGGCGGCGGGTTGAAGGAGAGCCGCGACGCCGAGGTCAACTTCCACGACTCGCTGCACCCTGAGGTGCTGGAGCTGCTGCTCGACTACGCCTACTCCGCCCGCGTCATCATCAACGAGGAGAACGCCGAGTCCCTGCTGGAGGCCAGCGACATGCTCCAGTTCCACGACATCCGCGACGCGGCCGCCGACTTCCTGGAGAAGAACCTGCACCCGTCCAACTGCCTGGGCATGATGCTGCTGTCGGACGCGCACCAGTGCGCGCGCCTCTACGAGCTCTCCTGGAGGATGTGCCTGGCCAACTTCGCCTCGCTCTTCGGCACCGAGGACTTCCTGGCGCTGCCGCGCGACAAGGTGCGCGAGCTGGTGCTCAGCGAGGAGCTGGAGGTGGAGGACGAGAGCCTGGTGTACGAGGCGGTCATCGACTGGGTGCGCGCGGACCTGGAGCGGCGGCTGGGCGACCTGCCGGAGCTGCTGCGCTGCGTGCGCCTGGCCCTGCTGCCCGAGGCCTACCTGCTGAAGAACGTGGCGTCCGAGGAGCTGGTGATGGGCCACAAGGTGGGCCGCGAGATCGTGGAGGACGCCGTGCGCTGCAAGACGCGCATCCTGCAGAACGACGGCGTGGTGACGGGCTTCTGCGCGCGGCCCCGCAAGGTGAGCCAGGCGCTGCTGCTGCTCGGCGGCCAGACCTTCATGTGCGACAAGGTCTACGTCATCGACCACAAGACTCGCGAGATCACGCCCAAGACGGACATCCCCAGCCCGCGCAAGGAGTGCAGCGCCTGCGCCATCGGCTGCAAGGTGTACGTGACGGGCGGCCGCGGCTCGGAGAACGGCGCCTCCAAGGACGTGTGGGTGTACGACACGCTGCACGACGAGTGGTCCAAGGCGTCGCCCATGCTGGTGGCGCGCTTCGGCCACGGCTCCGCCGAGCTCGACCACATCCTGTACGTGGTGGGCGGCCACACGTCCCTGGCCGGCTCCTTCCCCGCCTCGCCGTCCGTGTCGCTCAAGCAGGTGGAGCAGTACGACCCGCAGACCAACAAGTGGACCCTGGTGGCGCCGCTGCGCGAGGGGGTGAGCAACGCCGCCGTGGTCGGCGCCAAGAACAAGCTCTTCGCCTTCGGCGGCACCAGCGTCAACCGGGACAAGTTCCCCAAGGTGCAGTGCTTCGACCCGTGCCAGAACCGCTGGTCGGTGCCCGCCTCGTGCCCGCAGCTGTGGCGGTACACGGCCGCTGCCGTGGTGGGCAACCACGTGGTGGTGATCGGCGGCGACACCGAGTTCTCCGCCAGCTCGGCCTACCGCTTCAACAGCGAGACGTACCAGTGGTCCAAGTTCGGCGACGTGACGGCCAAGCGGATCAGCTGCCACGCCGTGGCGTCCGGGAACCGCCTGTACGTGGTGGGGGGCTACTTTGGGGCGCAGCGCTGCAAGACCCTGGACTGCTACGACCCGTCCACGGACACGTGGGAGAGCGTCACCAGCGTGCCCTACTCGCTGATCCCCACCGCCTTCGTCAGCACCTGGAAGTACCTGTCTGCCTAGAACGGAGGGCACGGCATACAGTCGGTGAGTACGTTGTTATGATACCCGCTACGGGTGTAACGGTGCGCAAAAATCACGGTTCGGAAGTCACGGTTCGGTACGTTTTTTGGTACAGTGGGGGACAAAAATAAATGCAAAACGTAAAGTTGCTTTTTGTTTGTTATGAACTTTGTAAACAGTGGCTAAGTGGCCATAATTTACTGGACAAAGTAAAGATTCTTTCTTAAATAATTAAAAAATTCCCCGTCAATACTGCTGCAACCGCACACAAAAAAAGGTTCCGCACGTGCGTTAGTGGTTAAAGCGAGATTGCATTCGTTCGGTTCACAGCACGTACTGAACCGTGAGTCCTGTACCGAACGGTTCGGTACGAATACGTGTACCGTTACACCCCTAATACCTACTATTCATATTTACTTTCAGTGTACTTGTACTTTTTTGTACAAGTAACTGCCTTGGTGATCTACTTAAGAATAGAAAAAAGTGTATTTATTTATTTGTTTGTTCGTTAGGAACAGTACAATTAAACATTGATGCATTGCACACGCACAGAGATAATTCCAGATATTGCCTGAGATGATGAATGGTGACACATTATTAACAGAATAATATAAATATCACATTAACAAGTAGCTCACGACAGTACTTGGTAAAGAAATTGCAGAGAAAGCAGGATATTATTTTTGGGTCCTGGTAGTAAAGTTGTTTACATTTCAGCCGGGACTTGGCGGCAGTATTAAAATGACCAAAGTCATGAATGAGTTTTATGTGGCCCATAGGCAGTCCCTTTAACCGAGAACGCTGTTTGCCCAAAAGATGTTTGACACATTCTGGTTTGACAGTATCCCTCTGTTATGACACATGCACCAGTGCCGTGACTGCGCTGCGGCCTAGATGTAAACGTTCGCTCATGCCAGGTTATGCAAACCTTTCAAATATAGCCCAAAGGCTACAATAATCTATCAAATTACTCAAAATCGCATCAGAGAAGTTGAGATCTGTTTTTAAAAAAGTGCACACACACACACACACACACACAAATGAAGAAAATGAAGACTAAATGAAGAGACAGCAGTTCCCCTCGTACTCATTAAAATATTAAATCTCGGCAAGTAAATCCATGTTTTTTAGATCATCCGAGCCGCAGCAGTGTTGGAGGAAAATAAAAGGAAAGCAGAATGCTGAACACATGTGTCCCCCCCCCCCTCTCTGAAATTAAGAAAGCTGAACTTCATAAATCAGGGGGTTGGGGTGGGGGGGTAACCGCTTCTAAGCATCTTGGGGAGATTGCGCGGTCATCTCATTTGGAAATTAGACGGGTTTTTTTCTCCACCCCTTGCTTAGAAAACCTGCGTTCGAGAGGAGACACTTCAGCGGCATTTCCTTTCGAGCTGAAGGCGCCGAGTTTGTCGAGAGTCTGCGCGGCCCGCTTGCGGCCCGGCTCGGGAAGGGTTAAGGCGAACGTCGCGCAGGGGCCACCGAAGAGCCCTTTTGATGGTTTAAACCCAGTTGCCGAGACGGGTTTTTGAATGGAACCGGTTTGTGAAAGGGGACCGGCCGGGCATTGAGCACACAAAGCGCCGTTTAAGAGAGCAGGAGGAATGTTGGGCCGGTGGTATCCAGGCAGATGGAGCGAGCCGCACTGGCCTTTTTTTTTCCTCCTCCTTTTTTTTTTTTTTTTTTTTAAGAACTAGAAGTGTGCAGGAGGCAGCATGTTTGTGCTCCGGGCGCCTCCCCTTGGCAATTACCGCTCCGTATCCGTCAAGATTCTCGTACGGCTAAAAGGAGAGGGCAGGTGGCCAAGAGCTTTTAATGCCTTATTAATTGATAGTTGAAGTCGATACATTTTTCTCCCAGGGGTAGCATTTCAGACGAGATTTAGGGCGGCGCTGTGTTTTGATATAGACACGGTGGAGCGGGTTTACGGTTTCACTCTGGCCCCGAGCCAGTGTTGTGCTCTTATCTCGGTGAAAGATATCAAGAATAATGTTCAGGCGTGGAAATTTGCGCGCCCCGTGTTGACAGTTTTGCGTTAGCTCAATAGCCGCGCTGTTGTCATCGCGCTCTCTCCCCGGCAAGCGGGCGCGTCTGTGTAGACAAGGGCGTCACGCGCCCCTCCTGTCAGCGGCTCGGAGGACTCTCACTTTAAACGGAGGGAAAGTGGGCAGAAAGCGCGCGATTACGACAGGAGAGAACAGGGGGGTGATAAAGGAGTAAAGCTACGATCGTGCCCCAGTCGCAGTTCCATTTCATCCGAGGTTAGCCGGGCGGCGTTACGACCGCCCTTTGCTCCCGTTTTCGACCGTAAATGGCCACACATCTCAGGGTGGAGACGGTTCGGTTGAGGGAGGAGAGCAGAGCGGTCGGCGCGGTCGTTTATTTGTTTTTTGTCTTTCTTTGTTTTTGCGGAGATGAAATGGCGTCCGCTCTGCAGGGCCGTCGCGCGTTGGGAGGCGTTGTCACGGCGCCCGAGTGGCCGCCAGCGCGGCCCTGAAAGAGCGGCTTGTTTGTGAGGCATGTCCGAAGCCAGAGAGAGAGAGAGGGAGAGGGAGAGGGAGAGAAGCTATATTTTGCGCTGTTTGGCAGGCTAGAGCACAGGCCTAAAAATACCCATCGCTCCTCCGGCGACTTTCAGCCAGGGGGTCAGCAAAGAGCAGAGGAGAGGCCAGAGTCGCTTTCGCCCGTTTCCCTGTGTGCCCAGCGACACCTCACCGCCGGGCCTGAAGGTCAATCGGAAAAATCCACAAATGAGATTGTGCAGTGTCCGCGTGCACGGGTTATCGAGGCGCTTTGTGTTCTTCTACACTTGATCTCCAGACCCTGCCTAGTTCCCCCATCTCTGATTTCACCTTTAATTCGGGCAGCGCTCCGATGCGTCCAAACGCATTCGTGAGATCGACAGAAGGCCCAGCTGTTGAGTGTGAAGTCCGGACACGTCAGCGGCCAATGCCCCCCTTTTCTGTTCTCCTTTCTTTAAAAAATAAAAACCTCCTCAAAATGGGAGGAGGAGGGGGGATAACATGAATGAAAAGTAGAAATCAATATGCAGTATGATTAAAAAGGCACACAGATGATGCCTTAACGCTCTGCTGGGCCTGTGTCTTTCAGCCAGGTCCATACCTCCTCTTTATAGAGCCGTCTGAAAGCAGGGGACCCCTGTTACCGCTGGGGCTGGGCTCCAGGAGGGGGGGTGCATATTTGGTTTCTGGAGCGGGACAGAGACAGAGAACAGGAGTCACAGAGGCCCATTTAGAGAGCTCAGAGCTCGGGCCATATGAGGCAGTCTGTCCCTCGTGTAAATGTGGCACACCTGGGAGAGGGGGTCAGAGGTCGCGGGGGCCTGCATCAGAGTGCCTCCCCAGGCAGCTGTTAATAGCTGCAGGGGCGAGGAGAGGGAGGGGGGCGAGCGAGCTCATTCAGCGCTAATGTTTTATTAATGCTGGTCTTAAAAGGCCCCCACACACCCACTGAATGAGCCATTTTATGGCATCTGTGTGGAGGCCCCCCCCCCCCCCACACGGTGGGCCAGCACGCGCGCTAACTTCCACCCACGGTCTCCAGAGTAATCAATCTGTCCCCATTATAGCCCCCGGCTTGCCTGCATTTGCATAAACCTAATAGAGTTTTTATTGGTTCTCCGGTGCATGGGAAGGCCGTAGGGGGAAGGGGGTGATTAAAATGAGCGAATAATGGCGGGCTTGAATGTGATTACCAGTAAAGGGGGGGAAAAAACTGATGAGCTGTCACTGTTGTTTTTCCAACGGCCCCCACCAAGTCGCTCATCTGAACCCCTTCATAGAGAAAAAAAACAACACACTTAATAAACCGAAAAGGTCAGAACTCCGGCTCCTCGACGGCCACCTTGATAACGTGAGATGTGTTAATTCGGTCTGCGGCCCTTAAGAAGGTGCGCGTTTGTCCGGTGAGCTCTGAGCATCGGGCGCTGAGAGAAGACCTGATTTAAAATTGACGAGCTTCATTAAGAGGCTTGTCAACAGCGCGGCCCTTTTCATCACCCTGTCAGCGCGGTGTAATTAAGCCTGGTGGGTAATAAACACAGCCTGGCCTTGGGTGTGTCCAAATGTGCTCATTTCATTTCGTTTTTATCACGTGCAGGACAGCAGTGTAGCGTAATGGTTAGGGGAACTGGGTTTGTAACTCAGAGGTTGCTGGTTCGATTCCCAGGTGGGCGCACTGCCGCTGTACCCTTGAGCTAAAGGTACTTAACCTGAATAGCTTCAGTAAAATATCCAGCTGTGTAAATTAATTGCATGTAAAGAAATGTAAACTAAGTCGCTCTGGATGAGAGCGTCTGCTAAATGCCTGTAATGTAACGTGCTGGCAGACTGTAGCGAACCGGAAGCCAGAAGACTGTGAAGCAAAATTGCATTTGAAGTGAGTAAAGAGCGCACGCATGGCCGGGAGGGAGGGTGTGCGGGAGCAGTGCATTGTGGGATGGTTCTGTTTGGTTTCTGAAAAGCTGCAATGTCCACAGCGGGCTTTGTGAGGGAGGGAGTGGCGGGCAGGCGGGTGTGTGTGTGTGTGCCAGCCGCACCCTCGGGAGGCGGAATGTCACCTGCGTGCCGTGGCACACCTGTGGAAGGCGAACCTCGGGATCGCGGGTTCGGGCCGGAGCCTCGGGCCGCCGGTCGAGCGTGCGTCCGATGCGCCAGAGACGCCATGGCGTGGAGCCGGTCCCTCCGAGACGCCCCCCGCTCCCCCGTCAGAATCTGTCTCTCTGGGCTCCGAGCAGACGGAAAAAGAACAGCATGACTGCGTTCTCGTTTAAGCCTAGCGTCTGACCCATCCCCTGCAGCCAGCCAGCCAGCCCCACTCACTGCCAGCCAGAGGTTTTCCACACAGGCGATGGAGAAGTACCAAAAACACAGAGCTCCAAAACACTGCTGGAGAAGGGATACTTTTCAGGCTGGAGGAACCATGCAGAGAAGGTCGGCGCATTCGTGCACCGTTTTGAAAACGAGCGAAAAGCAAAGCTGGCTCTCTTTCAGCGAGTCTTTCTCCCTTGAAAGGGTTTGTGTGTGTGTGTGCATTGTCTCTAGTTTTGTGTGCAGTTTTGTGTTGGGTCCTGAACAATGAAGCGGTCGGCGTTGCGCAAAGCCGCACGATCGATGGAGACGGGCCTTGGAGGCGATCAGAGGGCGACTCTAAAGCAGCCACTCTGACACTATCGTTTCCTCACTCCGCTCTTGTGAAGAGCCCTTGCCGGTAATGAGTCCAGGTTGCGTCAGTAGCAGAACCCACGGGGCCCTGTTCACAAACGCTCAGTCATGCACACTTTAAGCGCCCGCAGTGTATCACGGGGCACACGCCGTTGGAGTTTATGGCCGAGGTGTTCCTTTTCACAGTTTAACGGGGGGCGGGGGGGGGTGAGTCCGCCGCTCATCCGGTCTGCTCTTTCATTGCTCCTGACCTTTGACCTTTCTATTCCACAACGCGGTTATATCCTGCGCATGCAAACGCATTATTCAAATCCGAGCGCCAGCGACATTCCGTGCGGACCGACATCGCCCTGGGTAAACACGGGACAACACGGGCGTAAAGAGATGGAAATCAAACAAAAAGTTTGTTTTTTAATTATTATTTGAAAAGAACCCCCCCCCCCCCTCCTCCCAGCAAACAGCTAAACTGGGAGCCGGGACTAAATTTAAAGCTGCAGCTCTGGTGAAACGGTGATATCGGCAGGGCGGTATTTTTAATGCGGGTCTGGTCGATCGTCCGAGCCGAGGGCCGCCAGCGAAAAATATGAGGAGGGATAAAAGCGGCCCCAGGGGGTCTGGAGCGAGGAGTCCCGGCGGTGGAAAGTTCCGCGGCGAGGCACGTGCTTTTGGCCCGCGGGCAGGGGCGAGGTGGAGCCCCTTCCAGGCGAAAGACTACAGGGAATACGAACGCAGGCGTGCGGTCTGAGGCGGGGGGGGGGGGAGCTGAGGGCCAGAGACGCCGTCTCTCCGACACGGGAGAGCGGAGCAGATTGCATTAGCGTCAGTCAGGCACAGATGGCGGCGGATCGGTCGAGGCTCCTGCGGTATTAGCTAGCCGCTCCTGCTAATGCTAATGAGCTCTCATTACGTTAGTTAAATTTGCCGTGGGCAAAGCTCCTGCTGAATTCCTTCTGCAGAAAAGCCAGGAATAAACCACTGTGGACACACACGGCATACAGTGCACACACACACACACACACACACACAGCATAGAGTACACACACACACACACACACGCACACAGACACACACATAGCATACAGTACACACGCACACTCACACCCACATGCAGGCACGCACACAGACACACACACACACACACACACACACACTACACAACGATACCATTTGACTATGAGCTACAAGAATCTCCATCCTCTGCAGCAGTATCTGTGAAATGCAAATTGAGATATTTCACATTTTTTCTAAACTCGGTCAGTGCATTTCTTCCTCATAGCAGACAGGCTGGGCATTCCAGCTAAAATACAAATTCATCAGGACAAGTGTGGAAGCAGGGAATTCAGGGGAAGTGTGGAGGCAGGGAATTCAGGGGAAGTGTGGAGGCTGGGAATTCCACACGAGAAATAACATTGAAAAAACTCAAATTATGAAACCAGGGATTCACATTTTGGTCAATTTAATCAAGTTTAGGTTCTCTGTACTAATACAACGTATTTAAATACTTTAAAAGTTTAAATGCAGTGATTCATATAATCCAGTCAATTAAAATTTTCAAGATCAGGTTGAGAATAGTGGCCTTATTGTTGGACAGCCTGCTCTTTTCATAAACAACAAAGCTTTATCACGCCTGTAGCTGGCCAGAACCTGTCTGGACCATGGTCATGTGGCCACTTTTCACAGAAATGTGAGGGATTTTCTTGGCCGGGTTGCTCAGAGTTCTTTGGATTCCTAACGTGTGTGTGTGTGTGTGTGTGTGTGTCTCTCTCTGTCCCCAGATCAACAGCGGGGTCTGGAATGTGGGCCTGAGTCTCCCCTCGGTGGCTGCGGAATGCTGTGGGGTGGAGGGGAGAGGAGGGGGTGAGAGAGAGAGAGAGAGAAAGAGAAAGAAAGACAAAAATCGTCCACAGCAGTTGGACCTCCTCGCATCATCACACGGACCCCCGCAGCGGATCAGCACGGCAGAGAGGGACTCAAAGGTCACAGAATGGACTGTTGGAGACCCGGGTCCCGCCTCCTGCTTCCTGTTCCTGCTTCCTGCTCTCCCTCTTCCTGGCCTTAACGGAGGGCGACTCGGTCACAGCACCCGAGCGCCGTAGCCTCCGAACGGGGACTGGCCTGGGACCTGTCACAAGTGTGGGCCAGGCCCGGCCGTGGACAGAGAGCTTGTGCGTAGCGATAACCTTGCGGGACTAGGGAAGTGGGCTTGTAACTCAGAGGTTGCTGGTTCAATTCCCAGGTGGGGGCACTGCCGTTGTACCCTTAAGCAAGGTAGTACTTAACCTGAATTGCTTCAGTAAATATCCAGCTGTATAAATGGATTGTATGTAAATTGTGTAGGTCGCTCTGGATAAGAAATGCCTAAAATGTAAAATGTACTATCGTAGGGGTGCAGGCCCATAGTCTGTGGAGCCATTTTGGTTGCTTTCTCACGTGCATCTCCAGACGGCTCTTCAGTTTGTGGCGTGCGCACTACAAGAGCTCATAATCACCTGCAGGTTACAGCAGCACAGCACCACAACCGAGGAGAGATGTGTAAATACGCCCAACGGTTTACAGTCGTTGTTTTTTAGGTCGAAGGTTTTGGGAGACGCGTTTCTGCGGAGGTCCCCAAGCTGCCCGAGAGCCTTTCTGCCCAAGCGTGGCACGGTGTCGCGTTCCTCTTAAACCAAGGGCACGGCTCCGCTCACGGTTCCGGAAGTAGATCGTTTTGTACACAAAAAAACACATGCCCCGTGTATTTTTAGCCCCCGGAGTCCCATTGCCTTCAATTTTGGTTATCTAAATTTGTATCTTCCTTTCTGCGCTTAAATTGCTCTTGCAGAGAATGTGACTTGTGAATGAAGATGCCTTTTTTCCACACTGTAAGATTTTCCATGTGTACGGTTAGCGTAGCGTAGCGTCCACTGTTTTCACGTGTTGTGCGTACTCTCAGGGTTTCCATTGTTTTTTTGTTTTTTCCGTATGTTTTTCCATGCGGTCCTGACGTAGTCCCTTCACACCTCGGTGTCTTGGGTCGCACGTTTGTTTTGGAAAGGGCAAACCGACACGGCCAGCTGGCTTTAGTCAAACACCAAAAATGAGCGCTGTGAATGTAGTGTGTTTCTGACAGTGCGTCGCTGGTGGGGCTGAGTTTTGGGGCCAGTGTGTCGTTCTGCCCGGTCGGACAAATGCGAAAACATGGGACATCATTTTACACCCTCGTTTAGGATTATTGTGCCAAATGTCTTTAACTCCTCTGCTGGAGAGAAACTAAGTTGCTTTGCTCCGCTTTTGTTCAGTTAATACCTTGTTAGTGGATCCAGATTTCTATATTTTTGTGTATATGTATGTATGTAAAAAGTGTATTTTTTATGGTTTTGTTGTCAAATGGCTTTTGATTTGCACATTTTAAATTTTTTTAACGTTTGTCTTAATTACGGTTACTGTCGTTCCTTTTCTCACCTGTGAGAAGTGTGAATTACTCAACAGGAGAATTGCAGCACATTTATGAGTAGTTCATGATTGACTTTTTCCCCGATAACTTTACTGTAACAGCAAACCGAGGGTCAACACTATGGACGAAACCGATGTTACCACATGTAATGAGCTACTTTAAAGTCAACGTATGGTACACGATGGCAATGTCGTTTTAGAAAATACCATTTTTTGTAACAGTAAATTGTGATTATTTGAAATAACTGAATAAAGTGTTGGTTTGTTTATTAACTTGTTTTGTTTTTACATTTCCTGACCATATAAAGGGCCATGTCATTGTGCAGCATGGTTTACTGGGAAATTTATAAAATACATCCTCAAGATAGTGGTTCTGTGCGGCTCAGTTGGTAGAGCACAGCGTTGGCAACGCTTAGGTTGTCTGTTCAATTCCCACTGGGACCACATATACTGAAAAATGTATGCATTCACTACTGTAAGTCACTTTGGATAAAGGTGTCTGCTAAATGACATATTATATTATAATATAAGATGACAATGCATACACACTGCGCTTCAAAATCATTTGATTTGAAAGGTAGAGGTTTAAGTATAGAAATGACGCAGCGGAGGGTATATATTATATACTGTAAGTAATATATGGATATCCGAGACGGGAGCCCCAGGAATCTTTTTTGTATTTACGAGAGTGCCACTTTAAATGGGGGTGGGGGGGTGCGTTTCCGCTGCTTAAAAACAGATCAAGCGGCTCGCCAGAGTCCTGTCTCATGATGTCCGGTAAGTGATGATTATTGCTGAATCGCAGTGCCTGGCAGACTCGCGGAGAAGAGACTGGCCTTGTTCCCTGTGCCACGCAAACCTCCCGCTGGGATCCGTCGCGGCTGGCTTCCTTGGCGAGGGGCGGCGGATGGCTGGTGGCTTTCCAGCGCTGGCGCTACGCGGTGGTTCTCTTCGCCCGCAGCGAGCGCGGTTGCGCTGAGGAATGCCAATTGCTTCAGATAATAATGCGGAGGTTTTTTTTTTTTTCTCCTGCTGAAATCCTCCCACTCACCGTTGGGAACAGCTACGCCCTGCAGGTTCGGCTCTCTCATGTGGCCGCGTACCCACTGAATGGGGCACCGCAACCCAGGCCCGCGCACGCAGTGGGGTCTGGCAAGGGTTCCGAATCGTGAATAATGCCGCCTCCATACTGCCCCACTTTTAAATTAAGTGCTATCATATAAGTCGGGTTTAAATAAATAAAAAAACAAAAAAAAAAAACCTTCCCACCTTTGTTTACCCTCTGGCTTGAATGAGCGTTCTGTGCAATGAGGCGTGCCCTCTTTCAGCCTCGTAACGGACACCTGGACTTCCAAATAAACCGAGAGGGGAAGAGGGGGGCATTGCCTGGAAGCTGTGCCATCGCCCGTGTACTTTACACCACGTTCACCCAGGGAGGTTTGCGAGAACCGCCGTCATCTTTACAGCAAACAAACAAACGGGGGTAAACGGCGCAGCGCTCCGCCGCATTCCTGAGCGCAGAACAGAACCCGGAGGGGCGCTGGCTCGAGAATGTAGCGCCCCGGGGCGAGAGAGACGCAGGGGCGTGTGAGCACTTCACACGGAGAACTGCTCATTTCCTGTCAAGAACGGCCCGCACAAGACAGCTGGCAGCAGCAGCGCTCCCTCTCCTGTCAGGTGTGGGCGGACACAGGACAGCCAGTTGACCTCTGATGATCGCCTGACGGAAATGATTCAGGCCCCGAGACGGAGGGGAGGCGGGAACAGCGGCCGATCAAAGTCTTCCCAGCGCTGCGTCTGTCAGCCGCGAAGGAAAGCCGCCACACTTTGATTTACCGGATTTCCCGGGGAAAGGCATATCTCTCGATGGCGACCCCAGAGCTGCAGGCTCCCGACAGATTGATTTAATGTTAGTATTTCAACACGGCAGAGTAATCAGTCTTCCTGCTTGTCCTACTGCCTTGCGACTGTCTGTGAATATTGTTCGTCTTGCTAGTCACTGTGTCTAAGGTGTGATGATGCTGATGTCTGTCTATGTCTTATGTTGTCAATGCTGCTGGACTGAGCTGGTCTACCTTGCTCTACCGAAAGCGAAGTCCACCGACCTTTGTCGTTTGGTCATTATTGTGGAATTGGAATTGCTTCCTTGCTTCCGGTTTAGACTGGCGGGGGTCAAACTCAACCCCAGGGAGTTGTGAAGAGCGGGCGGACGGACGGACGGATGGACGGGGGTGGGGGGTGGACTCTGCCCAGGCTGGCTGGTGGCAGCGGAGGGGGTGGGCATGTGTGACTGAGGCGTGAGCTCATGGCCCGCCGCTGACGGACAGCTCCAGAAAGGGAGAGAGGGCCACAGAGGGCCGGGGCAGACACCAGATGGGAGCAGCCATCTCCAAAAAACTAAAACAGCTGGGTCCACTCCCAAAGGGATGGGGAGCGGGGTGCCCAAACGGAAACAGGGGGCCGGGAGGGAAGAGAAAAGTGGGATTTTGGGGGGGGTGTAACGTTGCCTTCCACATCCACTTCAAAACAAACGTTTTCCTGGAGGCTGTAGTCAGGCAGCCGAGCGTGAAAGAGTTCTTCCTTTTACTCACAGAATTTCAATTTTATGCCTGTTTTGAAGATGGTTTATGGTTCATTCCTCACATGTAAAAAAATAAAAAAATACATTATTAAATTATAAATGTGTATAATTTTTTTTTTTTTTGATGAATCAATTATTTTTGTTATCCATGACAACAACCGATGCCACCAAAGCCTCAACAAAGCAACAGGAAGCTTTGAAAACGTTCAGCACAAAGTGAACTACTTTGGAAACAACAACCACCACAAAACAATAAAATCTGGCCCCTGCTAAATATGACATCACCACCAGCAAATCCAGTCCAGTCATGCGTGTCCCCACTGTCACAGGATGTGCTCATGCCTACTTGAGGGAAGCAACCTCTAATTTATGGATTTCAGAACACAAAGCGGACACGCTACATAAGAAGATGAAATCTTTGCTCCCAAACAGAAATCTGGCACAGGGTAGTGGGGGGGTGGGTACAAGAGGGGGGCTCATCAATGCCGCTATTGTCATGCAAAATGTAAAAAAAACAAAAATTTCAAACAGATCCTGCCGCCGGCACAATCAAACCGCCATGCATAAATAGACGTTTGAAAGTCGGTCGGAGACAAAAGGGGCCGAGCGGACCGCCAAAGAGAGAGAGAGAGAGAGAGGGGGAGAGGGAAGAAAGGAGGAGGAAGAAGAATGCAAACGCTCGTCCAATCTGGACGGAGGGGTGTGTGTGTGTGTGTGTGTGTGTGTGTGTGTGTGTGTGAGGGCAGGAGTGGGGGGGGGGTGTAACGCTTCCAGTGACCCCCCCAGCAGAATGGGGGCAGTGGGGTGGAACTGACACGGTGGGGATATTCTGACGCTCCACCCAAATACTGGCGTGTGTCTGCAGGGCCCGGGACACGCAGCTGTGCCGATCCGCGGAGCACAAAGACTCCGAATTAGTTCAGAATTAACTTCCACTCGCTTCCCCCGGGGCCCCTGCCTCTGCTCCAGGGGCCAGTGCCCCCCCAGGGAGAGGGGGCCACAGACAGAGAGAGGAAGGGAGAGAGAGAGAGAGAGAGAGGGGGATGAGGGATATGTGTATATATATACTGTATATATATATATATACGTATACACATGTACAGTATATATACAGTCAACTCCATGTTGGTTCTCCAACTCCAACTCCAGTGGTTTCTCTGTGGCTCAGTTGGTAGAGCACAGCATTGGAAACGCTTAGGTTGTGGGTTCAATCCCCGCTGGGGCCACATATACTGAAAATGTATGCATTCACTACTGTAAGTCGCTTTGGATAAAAGCGTCTGCTAAATGGGGTATATTATATTATATATTATCCATGGTCATTGAGACGCTTGATAAAGATGAGCAGATCCAGTGCTGAACTGGTGTTATAGTCAGATGAGTCAGATGAGACCAAAATGCATCTTTCTGGCGATGCACACCAGCGGTGGGTTTGGGGTCAGAAGAAGAGCGCTCATGTTGATCAGGATGTATACGTACAGTGAAATATGGTGGGGGATCTGGTGGATGTGGGGAGTTTTTTTTGCAGCTACTGGTTAAGGGCAATGGAATCGTGAAATCTGCAAGCACCAAGAACATTTTGGACAAAAAACAGATTCCGCCCTGCCAGGAAGCTGAAACTTAGCCGTAAATGTATCTTTCAGCAAGGACAATTATCCCAAGAATACCTCAAAATCAACCAATAAATGGTTAGTTGGCCACAAAATCTTTCAGCAAGACAATTATCCCAAGATCAACCAAGAACTGGTTAACTGACCACAAAATGACTGTTTTGAAATGGCCATCTCCAGTCTCCAGACTTGAACCCGATTGAAAAGTCGTGGTTGAATTTGAAGAGGGCAGGCCACAAACACAGACTGAAGGATCTTGAAAGATTCTGTATTGGGGAATGGTCATAAATCCCCACTATGTTCACCAATCTCTTAAAACACTACAGAAGACTATCTTTTAAAAAACTAAAACATTTTTTTTAAAATAATTTAAATAAAAAATATATTTTTCTTCTGAACAA
Source organism: Aldrovandia affinis (assembly GCA_029706075.1). Taxonomy (NCBI): domain Eukaryota; kingdom Metazoa; phylum Chordata; class Actinopteri; order Notacanthiformes; family Halosauridae; genus Aldrovandia; species Aldrovandia affinis. The sequence continues at coordinate 72,235 of JAINUG010000206.1, read as the reverse complement.
TTGTATTAGTATAAAAGAATATTATTATTATTTTTTTTCAACATACAATATATAGGTAACTGCCAAAATAAAATAAACAATTGAATAGGTGCATTTTCCTGCCATGGTTTAGATCCACTCAACCCCTTAGAGGACAAGGTAAACACCAATAAATACAAAGACATTCTGAGTGATCACCTTCATCCTATGGTGAAGCATTTATGTCCTGATGGGAGTGGTCTCTTCCAGGATGACAGTGCCCCCATCCACAGGGCATGTGTGGTCACTGAATGGTTTCATGAGCATGAAAATGATATAAACCATATGCCATGGCCATCTCAGTAACCAGATCTCAACCCAATTGAACACTTATGGGAAATTCTGGAGTGGGGTTTGAGACTGCATTTCTTCGTGGAAGAATGGTGTTGCATCCCTCCAATAGAGATCCAGACACTTGCAGAATCTATGCCAAGGCACATTGATGGCTTGTGACACAGCGCCCTATTAAGAGACTTCATGTTGGCATTTCCTTTCATTTGGTGGTTACCTGTAGCTCATAACCTGTATGTTTATTTTATACAGCCTATTTTGCTCAACTTTATCAAGACAATAATTGTGGTGTTGACTGCATAAAAATATATATATACAGTCACACAGAGAGAGAGAGAGAGAGAGAGAGAGAGGAGATAGAGGAGAGAGAGAGGGGGGGGAGTGAGGAAGAAAGAGATTAAAAATCTAAATGTAATATTTCACATGCACATGCAGCCCTCAACAATACCAAGGTGTTGCGTGCGATGTTTTTATGCTTTGCTGCTATAATCACCCTAGAATCTAGCCCACAGAAAAGACAGGTTGTGTGTTGGACCACAGTCGCCTCAAAGAGCTGGCAGCCATGTTGGAGATAGCTCTCTGCGGAATGTCGAACTCCCCCTGCGGTGTCTGCCTGTGTGTTGATCGGGGCGACGGCTCCAGGAGTCTTCGGGGGGAGAGGGGGTACGGGGGGGTCACGTCAGGATTCAGACGGTAGCGAAACCCCCACAAAATAACTGCGGCCTGTGTGCACACGGATTCCTCAGCTCGGCTGCTCTGCTCTGGTAAAGCAAACGTGGGGTAAACAGAATGTGTGACGCCCGCTGAGGTGAAGCCTCCGTCTGGCTGGCATCTCCTCCACAAACAGGCAGAGGTAAGTGCACTCACCCTGGGCTGTGGTACGAGGCACACCACCCACCTGACTGCCACGGCCCTGGGGCTTTCTGCTGACTCATTCTGAGGGCATGTCAGAAGACGCAGACACACACACACGCACACACACACGCACACACACACAGACAGAGACAGAGACAGAGACAGAGACAGAGACAGAGACAGAGACAGAGACAGAGACAGAGACAGAGACAGAGACAGAGACAGAGACAGAGACAGAGACAGAGACAGAGACAGAGACAGAGACAGAGACAGAGACGCACGCACGCACACACACACACACACACACACACACAGAGACACACACAGAGACACACACAGAGACATACACACTGTTCGAGGGCTATGCCCTTATGGCTACGCGCGGTGCTCATGTTTAGGGAAAGAGTGACACAATCGGTGACATTTTCCCCCATGGAAAAGTGAGGGCACACATTTCCATTTTAAGCAGAGGTGTGTGAGGACTGATACAGATAACTGACAGCGTAAAGGAAACAAGTAAATGAAGGTTCTGGCGGCTCTGTTATGGTGTGGGGAGTATTTTCCTGGCATGGTTTAGATCCACTCAACCCCTTAGAGGCCAAGGTAAACGCCAATAAACACAAAGCCATTCTGAGTGATCACCTTCATCCTATAGTGACGCATTTCTATCCTGAGTGGTCTCTTCCAGGATGGCCATGCCCCCATCCACAGGGTACTAGAGTTCCAGACGCTTGTAGAATCCATGCCAAGATGCATTGAAGCTATTCTGGAGGCTCATGGGCTCATGGTAGCCCAACGCCCTATTAAGACACTTTGTGTAGGTTTTTCCATTATTGAATCAGCTACCTGTATTTCTGTGATTTTACAGTTTCTGGAAAGGGTCATGTTTGAGTGTGAAGCACAGAGGAGTCCAGGCAAACTTTGTACGATGGCTCAACAATGCTAAAACCGTGGATTACACCAGGCAGAATGGAGCTTTGTTACTCAGGATGTCAAAGATCCCTTAAAAGTCCAGAAGAGGGGGAACACAATTAGGCTGAAATCCCTTTTTGAAAGCTCTTAAGCAAACAG